>CAEGAF010030706.1:0-39822 GCA_903067075.1 Micropoecilia bifurca | reverse complement strand
GTGTGTGTGTGTGTGTGTGTGTGTGTGTGTGTGTGTGTGTGTGTGTGTGTGTGTGTGTGTGTGTGTGTGTACATATGCATGTGTGTTTGAACTCATACGTGCATTAAAAGGTGCATTAAAAGCGCGTCTGGCCTCTGAGGAAAGAGAGATAAAATGAGACTTAGATCAGCAGGTTGTGTTTCTGGCACTATTTGCTCCATTAAGATCATTTGAATAGTGATTGTGTATCCGATTGTAACCAAGCATAAAGAGAATCATTGTTTAATGCAGTCAGTGTGCAGCTCTCTTGGCATGAAAGCTTTTATGAGCATGAGTCCTTGTTAAACTAACTTTGGCTGTAAGAGAATTTGACGGCTTACCAACTTTAATCCTTTTTCCATATTTATGAGATGTTGCTTTTATGTTTTCTCTGTGCACATATACATGTTTCAGAAAGATAAACGTGTTTAGCCCTGAAATAAATAGCAAATATAATTGAATTTCAGGGATGTGTAGGATGAGAGAGGGGGAGAGAAATTAGAACAAGCAAATTCAGAGGGGAATGAAAGATGGATTAGAGGAGAAGATATTGAAAGGGAAAGCAGATGTCAGGTGGCCGTTACGTCTCGCAACAAGATTCAACGGAATCGTGGGGAAATGTCATAGAAAACCGGAGTCTTTTCACCTCCCACAACTTGATCACCATGGTGACGCATTGTTCATTTGTGCCTCATTACCTGCTCTTAGGTCAGCATGCTCTGAAACATCTTGCGGAGACGAAGGGGGCAGCATCTTTCTGACAGGATGGTGATGGATGTTGACGGAGGGGCAAAGAGCAAGATTGGGTGTTTTGATTAGGAGAAAGGTAGGTGGAAAAAAAAAGACAGGTTGAGCCCAGTTTGATCTTTTGTAGCCATGTGAGGAAAAAAATAAAATAAATCGCTGGGCACAACATAGCAGAGAAATGCAGGCCTGTAAGACATTTTGAAGCTGGGTAATAACCGAACTCTGCAAAGACAAGATATATATTTTTCTGCCCCTATTATTGACATAAATTTAAGCTCATCTCTAATGCATGAAACATTAAAAAGACTTCATAAAAATGAAATTAAAGGACCAAAGAAGACCAGCTCATCACTCACCACAGTGTCCCACATTCACACTTGGTCTTTTAAATCTTTAATAAGGGCCCCCAGGCATGTTTTCAGACACCGAACACTTATATTCACCACAGGAGGCCAAACAACTAACTTCTAGACCCGGACCAGGTTCTGCAAAAGCAGTCAGAACTTTTCAAAAGATCAAAGATAAAATAAATATGGATGGCATATTTTCATGACTGATTCTTAAATATATTTTAGTCAAAACAATTGGAAAAAAAGGTGTTTTTGCAGATTTATTTTGGTTTTGCTTTTTACCACACTTAAATATTTCATCGAGCAAATAGTGACAGCAGTTCCACTGTTCCATGTTTTCTCCATGTGTGATCAGTTGCTCTTACGACTCTTTTAATTATTCCTTGTGACCCTCCCAGACTTAGAAATGTCAGTTACATATCTTAAATTTCTTTAGATTGTGGCTTGATGTGTTTCTTTTTGAAGATTTTTCAGTCTATCCTATTTGTTTTCTATTAAAAAAATAAAAACAAATCAGAGGGGGACAAATTTTTGTCAGCATTGTCTCAGCCACTGTTTTTTCATGATGCATCTGCAAAGTGTAATTACTTTGGTTTGTGGCACCATTTCCTCTGTAAAATATGTTAAGTTCTGTTGCAGAGTTCTAGTATTGCGTGGATCAGCATTTTGTTTTTTGTTTTCTGTGCAATTTCACCAAATCAGCTCTGGTAATTACAGAAACGAAACAAATCTGCTTTATAAGCCCTTCTTTGTTTCCACAAAGTGTGGGCAAAATGTTTCCTTTGTCACTAGATATGCCACAAAGTAAATTGGGATTGATTTACCTGCACAACCTGATCAGATTCAAAATCAAAGTTCAGGGGAAATAATCTGGTACACAAAAATAGAGCCGCAAAAAAAGCACACACCTACACACACACGCACACAATAAAAAGCAATAAAACGGTTATAGGATCTTGACAAAGATTTTCTCAACAGATAATATGCAGAAGGTGCACAGAGTTGTTTTTCTGAACAGAAAAAAAAAATCTGATTGTGCTTATTTTAGCTGGATTTATATAGTAACTCTGGGATCCTAAAAAAATAAGACACTTTTTTTTCAATTTGTGAAAAAATATTGGCAAAATTGCATCTGTTTCCTTCCACTTGCTTCTGTTGCTAAGTGAAATAAAATGCCAACCAAAATACATTGAAGCTCTTGGTTTTAATGTGCAAGTACTATGTTAACGGCAGCTGGATGTGCAATGTTTATTTAAGTTTAATTTATAACCTAAGTTGGACAGAAGAAAATTTAAAGAAGAAAACGAAAGAAGTGGGATTGTTAAGCAGACTGTGCTTCGGCATGCTTCCAGCTAGCATCCATTCCCATGCAACTTGGAACTCCTACGGCTTCCCCTCTCTCCAGAAACAGCTACTGACAGCTCCTGCTGTGGTTTAGGATGCCTCTCCTGCCACTGCTGCAGACACCAGCTGAACCTGTTGGACTGCGAAGTGGAAAAACAGATTATCCAAACAGAGGAGAGGAGATGAGACATCAGCCACAGTCTCCTCCTCCAGAGCTCAACAGTCAAGATGTCAAGCAAGCTTGTGTGGAGCAGCCCAGAGCGCCGAGACACTGAGAGACGCTGTTCACAACCATGAGCTGCACAACACTCAGCTACATATAAAGGCTACATGTATAACGCGTTGAACTTGGTTCATATTCCGGTTGGTGGAATGCTCTTGCAATGTGTATGTGAACGTTACGGTGCCGTGGAGTGGAGTCATTGTGTTTTCACTCACTTTTACATTTTTTAAAATTGAGACTTAATTGACAATATCGCATTTATTCTGCTGCTATCGCTGTTCCATCTTCTTCTGTTCAAATGGGGACGTGTTGCTTTTTGACTGAATCAGACATCACAGCAGTAGCAGCAGCTGCATTCTGATTTGTCACGTAATCCCACATTAACCCACACGTTATCATTTAATGTGTGAGAGTCTGTATGGCAGGAAGACGTTGCCAGTGATACTATCAAAGAAGAATTATTTATGGTCGGGTGAAGATGTCTTGCTGAGAAAGGTTTGCAGGCAACATCACCCTGTCAACACTCATACAGTGTAAGGGAGGAACATGCATTTGCTTGTGGACAGTCTTCACTAGGGTATCTGCCTATGAAATTAAATGCTCCTTAATTGCAAGATTCAGTCACTATCTCTAATTTAGAAGGCTAAATATATATTTTTAATGACCTTCATATTTATCCTTCAGTCAAGTATTTAAACATTAAAAACTACTATGTAGGAATTTTAGGATCAAAATTACAAATGACCAGGAAGAAATAAAAATAAACTCCAAACAATGTTGTTCAGTACAAAAAAAGTCATCATTTCTGATGCTGCCCAAAGGATACAATGATTCCAGGCTGGTCACATTTAATGTTTTGAAGCAGAATATTTATTGCTCATCATTTTTATTTCATACTGCTTCATACCCTTGCTTAAAAAGAAAGCGATTTTAACAAAAACAATTAAATACATTATTCATCCCATTAGATTAAGATTTTGCAATACTCATGTTTTTATTCCAACCAGTTCTATTCTTGCAGTTTTCTCTCAGCCCGGCAGACCTGAGCTATAACCGCTATGAGCTGGAACAGTTATAATTTTCTCACGGACTTTTGGTTTACATTAGCATTCAGAGAAGTAGCCCGGTGTTTCGACCGTCCACGGTTACTGATTACTGAGACAAGAGTCAGAATATTTATCATGCTTTGAAATTTGCATCCCCTGACCTTTTCTAATGATCCAGGATTAGACCCAACAAGTTAATTAAGGCTGGAGGTTTCACATCACTTGGGATACTTTTTCATGTTATCGCTTTCTTATTTAAAAAAAGTACATCTGGAAAATTTCTATAAATACAGAATGTAAAAATGTATCTTGAACTAACTGCTACTGAATATCAACTCATCCTCTCTCTGTACTATTATAACCCTAACACTTATTCTCACTCCAAGTAAAGACATGTAAAAAATAATGTAAGCAAATTCAAATTTATTTATTCATTTAGTTGGTCAAAATATGTCAAATTACGAAGTAATTGCTTTTAATAAGTTCATTGGTGCCACTTTTGTTAGCAACCAAAACAATTCCTATAAATTAGATTTAAATAAAGCATTTTTTAATGTATACTTCCCTTATTGAAACGTTACCAAGACTGTCATACTACCTGTCTGTTTCACTGAAGAAGCAAGAGAATATCCCAATGAAATAAGGATGACATGTTTCAAACTGTGCAAATCAGATAATCAGAAAGAAATAGCTAATCGCACAAAATTGTCAATATCTATGATTTTTTTACAGGTCAATTCTATTTAGTACCTAATGTATTTATAGGTTTAAAGTAGAGGACTTTAAAGGTTGATATAGCAAAAGATCTTTAATGTTTTGACCCTACCTAATAGAGTACATCGCAGTATGAACACTTTAAAGAAATTTTAAGTAAAATGGAAATATAAAGGACTCACAGTGAGACTTTTTATCATCCAAAACATATAACTCACACAGATCTTTTTTTCTTTAGAAGAAAATCAACAAGGTGAGCGAAAGAGAAGAGTGCACAAGACACCACCAAGGTCGAGATGATCTAGGGCAGCAGTTCATATTTTTTTAATAGTAAATAACACTTCAGTGGATCGTTTTCCAAGTGCCTCTGAGAAATGGTAGCAAAACAGGGCTTCGATTTTTTTGCCTTCAGTTAATATCCTTACGCGTAAAGCTAAGACATTAAGACAATAAAAGTAACTTGTGTGGCACAGATGTAGGGAAATGCTGTCCTTTGGGGAAATGGGGCTTGAACATGTAACGTATAGAGAGATGACATGCTGTTAAGTGTGGCATCTGTGTTTTTGGGTTTTAGTTCTTTTTTATGTGTGATTCTTTTCTGAATAAATAGACGTTTACACATTTTAACAAGAACCAAAAAAAAATAGGCCGTTGTAATTTGGTCAGTAAAACAGTAGTACTAAAGTACTAAAAGACTCACATTTATGTGAGTACTTTAGAATTAGAGGACATCATAACACAATACATGGCAGGGAATGACTCACAAAATAACAAGATCAAAGGCAATAACCCGCTTCATGACTAGCATTACTGCTATGGCATTTCATGAAACCAGGAGGGCAATTAAAGAAAAAAAAAACAGAACCTCCTGGCGCTCACTTCACATGCTTATGAAACACATTATGTCAGCACATAAAGTAAAACCTTACCACCATTTGCAGGCCTTAGTGTCATTTATTTTATTATTTCTGAGGCAGATTTGTTCTCCTGTTTGTACTCCAGAAACAAAAACAACAATAAAAAACATATTTCTGGAAAACAAGAAAAAAAAAAGTTTAATAGTAAGGCGTGACGGAACAGTACACTAAATTTTTTAGTTTCAATTGAGCATTTCAAGTCAAATTATTCAGTGTGGGTTTTTTTTCTTCTTCAACCAGAACAAGTGGATTTTCATTCCGCTTCCTTAAAATGGAAATTATATTTTCATATTGGGCAAGGGAAAAATAAAATGGTTTCGATGCAGGCTTTCTTCTGAACTCCTAAGGAGCTCCAGAGTCTCACACACCATCACTAAGCCACTGATTGATGAGCTTTCAGTGGTGTGAAAGTGTATTGAGCAGAAGACAGAGTGAGCAGAGGGCAAGTAGTACCGTGACTCATCTGCTCCTGCCTGAGCAGACTGTGATATGCATACGATGATGAAATCTCGTGTAGGGGAACTCAAAGACACCACTTCCTGACTGCTGCCAACTCTAACGAGCTTTTCCACCAGGACTTTGCTTCACATGGCCTTTTTTGTTAGATTGACACTCTTGGGTAGAAGGTAGAGAGGTCTAACATTACCTGGCTGTAATTACTGTGGTGCTTGTTATGGAACCTCCAGGCTCCTTGAGGACGGCACCAAATCTGGGTTTTTACTGGTGACCCTCGTGGTTAAAGACGTCTGTCGCTTGAACGGTTTTGGATTCTTTACTTGAACTTCTTGTTGGTGAAAATCAAATATGGAGGATCGCATGTTCACCTAAGGTCGCACACGAGCCAACGACATTTGTTGCGATCAACTAAGAAGAGTTGATAGATTTTAAACAGGACTGGAGTCAGGGGTTTACAAGCTTACTGCTAGCATCTGTTGTCCATTGGAAAACCTTTTCATGGTTATTTGACCTGATTGTGCTGTTGAAATATCCAATCATAACACATTTTAAACCGTCTGATCCAAACTGTTACCCTCAGATAAGTGTGAATTGTTTAAGTTAATGAAAACACGGGAAGCCTTTCATAAACTGGAATGTGCTGGAACACTAATGCCAGTGAAGTTGAGGCAAGTTTTGCATTTTCATGGATTAAAAAGAAGCCAATGCTCCAAACTGGAGCACTTCAAGCTCCTACACAGGCAAGTCAAATACCTTGTTGATACATGACCACAGTGGCAAAACTATTTTAAAGCAGTCAGGTGGGGGCTTTCAAACCAGTGTACCAAGTGTCAATACCTGAGATGGCATCATTATGCTGTGGCTCTTTTCTGCAGCAAGTGATGAGACAAAAGACAGACTGCCTTCGTGAATTTTTTATTTTCAGATCAACTCGACAGCAGTACGGTCTCCAACAGGACATGGCTGGCCAAAACACATTGAAACTGGTTTTAGAATAAATAAAGAAGGCTAACATTAAACTTCCAGGATAGCTTTACCTTCAAATATCCATCCAGAATTACGCCTAAAGCTTGGCAATGGAGACAAAAGGCGTGTCGGTGAAATCCTCTTTTTTATGGGAATTAAAGAAATTCTACAATAATTTCAAACAGTTCATGCTTTTTTTACATTCATTAAATTTGTCTGTTGTATTACCACTGTTAAAAACATAGTCTATACAAATAACATACCCAAATTAATATGACAATGATGGGGTGTTTATGAACTTCTCCCTGAATCTGTATCTGAAGAGTTTTTTATGATAGAGCAAAGTAAAGGCAGCAACCAGCCGTCATGGAAACTGAGGCCAAGAGAGAAGTGTTAAAAATGATCATAAATAGCCTTTTGAGGCTTTTTACAAAAAACAAACTAAAAACAACATTTTCTCAGACCTTGACTTCTGTGTAGATCATTTTGATGCACTCAGGTTCATCTTATACACATAACTTTCACCTTAATGGTGTCAAACTCATAAGGCTTTATAGGCCTAGAGCAGTGCAAGCTGACTGAACATACAAAAGCCTCAATAGAAGCCAGATGGTAAAACATCTGTATGTTACATTTACCTGATTTGATAACAAGAAAATGAAGATGAACGGTTGTTGTCTAATATTAAATCAGACTGAAACCTAGTTTAGTATGGATTACTGAATCATTTGTATTTACCAAATGCTTGGAAAACCTACAAGACATTTTGTAAATATTAAAATCAATGTTCAGCAAACACAAAAGTTTCAATACATTTCCTCAGAGTTTGGTTAAGCCACTTATTTTTGAGTAAAATGATTTGGTAAACTTTCCAGAAGCTTCACACAACAACAGTCTTCTGTAAATTTAGCCCATTCCTCCTGACAAAACTGCTGCATATGTTGCCTCTTCATTTCTGATCATAAATTATTTATGTGACTCCAATCATGGCTTTATGATGGCTGCTTCAAAACGTAGATTTTGTTTTCCTGAAGACACTGAAACTCATTTGGCTGTGTGCTCAGGGTAATGATTCAAGCTTGCAACATTTTGTCTTTTCTTTGGTCACACATTACAATAATCAGCAAAGTCAAACTACACATTTTTAGTTTAGATTTTAACATCTTCACAAAGTTTTTTTTGGAAATTGGGAGAGATCGCTTACTAATTTCTGAGTCGAACCTTTCAACAGCCAGGTAGCACAAAAGGAGGAGAGATTTTTCTCCTCTTTCTAAAAACGTCTTCTCAGACAGATGGGGGTAAGTGTGGGAAATGTGTCTTGCGCCTTTGTCAAACTGCAGAAATGAAGATGAGCGTCGATTTTAGGGTACCATTTAAGAGCCGTCAGATTTCCCTCAAACAACCTGAGCAGCATAAGCTGAACATTTGGAAGAAAAGCTGCTACTTGATGGAGAAACGTGTGAGTGGCTGTGCTGTTATTGCTGCGCTAAAGTGAGGGGAAGAAATTACAGCCTGAGAAGGAAGGAGAGCAGAAGATGACAGAAAATTATTTAAAAGCAGTTCCAAAATATTACCTCTCACATAATGGTGACGCTCTATCTTGTATCGCTACGCTGCTTCTCCGGAGTTGGGTTTAATTTTTCAGCAGACCTAACCAAAACCTGTGAATTAGTAATAAGACATTGAACTAGATGATTTTCCTGAATAATAAGTGATTCTATGGGAATTATGTTGAAATTGGCATGCCCTCATGATGCTTCTGAGTTGAATGTCTGACTCATAAATTTGCAGAGGCAGGTAACACAGACAGACGGTCCGTTTCTGGAAACCCTAACAGCCTATAAATCTCTGTTTTATTGATGTGCTCCATTATCTCGGGAATTTTCTGAACTCGTTGCCTCTTAAATTTGACACTTAGTTGTGATTGCAGAGTCAATTCATGTCTCAAAGTCATGTTTTAACGATTTTTTTTTACTTTAATCTGCAATTCATAATTTCTAGGATTTTTACTCATACATTTAAAAAGAGCAACATGAAAATGAAAACCCCTTCAGTAGTTTTTTTCTTTTCTTCCTGTGACTTGGGTACCCAAAGACATCGTTGTAATAAGCCACGCATAAAATAATTAAATGCTCTGTCTTTTCAGCCCAATTAAAGTTTAATTTGGGGCTTGAAAATCAATTTACTCACATGCATAAGCCACAGCATCAAATCAAAGCAATATGTGTTTGCTTTTCAGCGTGTTTCACTCATCCTCCAAATCAAATAAGTGGATCAGATGCAGAAAAGAGTGGAGCTAAATGAATATCTGCTTGCAGGCTTGCAGAAGCAACGACTTGGTAAACAAGTAAACATAGTTCGAGTAGTAAGTGAGGATGTTAGATAATCAAGCAAGAGGGAGTTTTGGACTGTAGATAACTTCACTGCAACCAAATTAAAAATGCATTTAGACAACAGAAAAGATTAACTAAACTGAGCTTTAGCATTCAAGACAAAGGCAAGTTAACTCCTGCGGCTTCCTTAAGCACAGTGGCAAATTCTTATGCGGTTCCCGTTTTTCTGTAATGCCAAGACGCGTCCATCCGTTGTCTATCGGCGCTTATCCTTACGGGGTCCAGGAGGGGGGCTGGTGATTATCTCCACCGGTCACAGAGTGAGAGGCGGTTATTATTTAAACTGTGGGGGGAAGCAAGAGTACCTGGAGAAAAACCGCGCGTGTGCAGGAACCCGAGCCAGGATGATCTCTATGCCTCCTCTGCTCTGAAGATGAAATTATGAAAGCAACTCAGTCCCTCCATCCATCCTGACGCGTCTATTAATGTCTGAAGTTGTTATAAATCTTTATGATCAAATGACTTCTATTGTCTTTTTCCAGGTCAGATGTTTTAAACATTTCCAAATGTTGCTAAATAAGGTCAGTTGACTGGCCAACCACGAACTGTCACAAAAATAAATTCAGCTTAGCAACAAGCTGCAAGTGCATGTAAGGTATTATTGTGCGCAAGTGTGTATTTGTTAAAATTGGACGTTGGAGACATCTGTCCCTGCAGAACCCACCAAGGAGGATGTTTTATTTTTTATTTTTTGTACTGTTCTTGTTCGCCTTGCTTTCTGTTTCCCCCGCTGCATGTCTGTCATCGGCACAAGACGCCATTAGAAAACCTCACAAGCACAGCCAGGCTCAGACTCGGGTTTCCTGATGAAGTTAATCTTAACAAAGGTGTCAAAAAGTAGGACAAAGCTGTCAGTTTGAGAGAAGACGATATCAGAAGCAGCAGGTAGGCTGTCAGATCTGGTGCTTCAGCCCTCTGGCGTCGCAGTGATAGATTTACACTCGCCTCACTTTCTGACCTTTCTCAGTCTTACCACAGAAGCTGCGGACGCCCACATTTTTCCTGTCCTTTCATTTCAGCCTCCCTCTCGCCTCTCATCCTGCTGACTCTCTCTTCCAGAACCCATAAGCAGTACAAAGATTCCCAAGTGGGTCTTTTGCACATCTTTTTGTTCATTAGAGAAGAGCTTGATCTGATTTGACCGCTGAGCTCCACTGGATGAAGAAGAAAAGAGAAGGAAGCACAGAAGAGTTAATTCACCCTTACTTTTTGTCTTTTGTTCTACATTGTTCTTTATAAGAGAACATAGACTATTTTTTTTCTTCCTGAGCTGGAAAACCGAGAAACACTTGACTCTGTGGTTCTTTGTAATCACCCAGGTTTTTCTAGGAAGTATCAAAAGCAAAAAGATTTTCTGTCTTGGTTTAAATCTTTCGTATCTTTTTTTTTTTTAATTCCGTCTTCTCTGTTACATGATCCAAAATTGCAATCGTTTGCCACTCATCCTTGCACCCTTGCCGTCTTTTTCTCCCCCTCCTTACCTTCTACCCTCCTCTCTCACTTTAAGCAGGGCTTAGTTGGAACTCTCCTCCCAGCACCAGTGACCCAATTACTCCAAGTTGTCCCTCCATGGTAGGATGTAGCAGTGTCCCTCCCTGGGGACCTATCCTGCAGCACACAGACGATCCATCACTCTTCTCCTCCCTCCCTCCTTCGCGCTGCGTTTATTAGTGTCTCTTGCACATAGTCTCTCCCAGCACATCCGCAGACCTCTTTAAATGGGCTCTAAAGCAGACATCTGCATCAATAAAACACAGATGCATGCATAAGTAAACATATTCCGGGGTTTTAATGTGCACGCGTTTTAAATAGTGTCATACAGGTGCTGTTAGATGATTGCTGGTGGGCATTTGACACTTGTTCGCAAATATTTCTTTTTGCTCTGACACCCCGTCACACCCCCACTTCTCGTTTGTATAATCCTGTTTGGGCTTCTCACAATCCTGTCATTGAGATTTAATGAAGGGGGAGGCGTCGCAAAGTCGGTGCGACACCATTAATTTGCAAAAGTCACCTTCCTTCGCTGCTGGTGATTGGAGGGGGGGGGGAATACCTGTTGTAAATAGATGCTGGCAGGTGAGATAGGCCATAAAGTGTCTCCATTAATCTGTTTACAAGAAAGTTGGTGACAGAAATCGGTCACAGCTGAAGTGACTGTAGGATTCGTTTCAGAGCTCGTATGTGAAGAACGTTATCATTAGTCGTGCTGTAGTGTTTTTAATAAGTATTATGAATCTTTCAAAAGTGCCAAGTCATGTGCAGGTCTCCTGTGCATACATTAAAAAAGGACAAACCAAATGATCCACAATCAGAGGTGGAAGTGCCTGAAGTGTTAACCAATGATGCAGGTTTTCTGCCTTAAACACAAACCACTCACCTCAAATAGCCCTTTAACATTTCTTTAATGAGTTTGCTTTCTGCATTATCAGCAGAAGTTCTTCTGCAGAAATGTCCCCTATATGCTGTGCTTGTTAGGATCTTGGGTTATTTGAGTTTATTTTGTGTTTTGTCAATATTTGTGTTCCTTAGATACTTTTCTATATCAGTTCTGTCTTGTTTCTATTTTTACTTTAGCTTGTTGATTCTAATTGTAGTTTATTTTTTGTGTCTAGTCATTAGTTATTCCTTGTTACTCTAGTTTTATTATGCTTTTTAGATCTAGTTATATGTTTTAGATTAATTTTCTTTTCCCTCGTCTCTTTCTCTTTACCCCTCTCTTTCTCCCTCTATCTAACTTCTTCCTCCCTCCCTCTCTATATCTCTCTCCCTCTCTCTCCCTTCCTCTGTCCTGCAGCCCATTGGCTCCAGGTCTGACTTGTGCTGCGTTTCCGTTGCAGTTGGAACTGGGAAATTCCGACTTTCCACGTGGATGAATGTAGCTGTAATGCGTTCTGCAATGAGATTTGTGATGGATTGGCTTCTGCACTATAAAACATCCATGAAGGAATGCTGTGGAACATCAAGATCATACATTTTCAATTAAAGAGCAAGATTCCTTAATGCACAGCTTATCTTTCAATCTCACAGTCAGACCTGTCACCGCCCAGGAAGTTGCAGTCGGGTTTCTAGCCACTTGCATGTGGATCTGCGTAAATCAGCGCTTCAGACTTCTTTTAGTTTCTTGTAGCTGTCTGACCTGTTGCTCATAAATGGACAGTATGTGCACCAGATGGACAACTTGTCTGTATTTGGTTTGGTGTTTAGCAAGTGGACTAATGTTGCTTTGTAGTTAAGTTAACCTGCTGAGAAAAGGTGGATAAGCCATCTGGAGTTGTGGGAGAAATCCTGTGCTCCAGGATATACTCGAAAAGTAAGGAGGGAAAAAATAAACACAGCTAAAATTGACAAATTATGTTTGTTGAACCAAATAAATTTTGGGAGGGCACATGACAATATTTACAGTTTATGATTATGTAAACAAATTGTAATCATTTGCATTCTGTTATGTTGCCAACAGTGTAGTGATATTAATGGTTTTATGCTAATTACTATAATTACATGTACAAGCCAAATAGAATCCCTCTGTTGACAGATTGGCACTGAAAACCAGATAAAAATTCTTGTTGATCTCATGCCAAACACAATTTTTTTATTAAAATTAATGTGTGAGATGTGTTTTTCGAAATCTGCGGCAGAGACTGTGTATAGGAGTCGGTGTGTTACTGAATCAATGCCCTATTAGAATTTTAATTACACTTGAATCATCCATACAGCTGCTCCTATTGGTGCTGTAACATTTTCTTTCTTATTCTGCTGTTCTATTTGAAGGTTCATTGAGACTGACGTTGTAAAGTGTAAAATGTCAACTTTAAAATGTATTTACTTAATTTAAATACTGTTTTTGGTGGTCAATATGTTTTCATTCAACTAAAATGTTTGTTTCTGATAGGCAGGGGTGAAAGTAAGGGGGTACGGCAGGGTACTGTACCCATAAAAGATTTAGCGGGGGTACGCAGTACCTGCAAGAGAGTGAAGCTGCTGTCTGCAGTAAAGAATCGTTGGGTTCACTGTGCAGCCCTGAGTTCACCCCCTAATCAGCCTTGACTGATTAGTTTTTCAAGAACAATCTAAAACACGACTTAAACATTTATTAAATAACTTTTTTCCCATTTCATATTGTTTCTGCTGTTTGTGCTACAGAGCAGGGCTCCAACACTTCAATCGCTGAGGGTTTTGAATCGATCCTAGCATGAGGTGACAAACTGAACGGCGCCAGGGCATTGAGACCAGAACGTTCTCCTCTGGGTCCTTATCAAAACATATGTAACTTTATCAAAGAACAACAAAAAAAAAAAAAAAAAAAAAAAATCAACAAAACATGTTCAAATTAATTACCCAACAACAATAATAATCTCAGTGGTTATTGCTTCAACAAGGTGTTGCGCAATTCTGTGCGTTTCGGTTCCATTACCACTGGACTTCTGGCCAACGCCTTGCTTCTGATCGTTGCTATGGAAATGATCAGATTAGCTCTGCATGACTCAAACTGACATAAATACTTAAATAAAACTTCAAACGTTTTATTTATTTAACATGAAGAGATTATTAGATTTGTATATGATTTAATTTTTGCTTTTGTGGTTTTCCATACCTGCTGTTGTATAATTGTTCTGAAGCCTTTGATTCACTATAATTTTTAATTACTATTAATTCATTAAGATAATTCATGTGTTAATCATTGCACAGTGCTAGGAACAGTCTGTGACTTATTATATTTATTTTTATTAATTTTCGCAGACAATTTAATGCTGTGACTATTTTAGCAAACATGAGAAACAAAAGCAGAAGAGCGATCCAGACCTGCACTTGTGCATCATTTTATTGAGGTGTAGAACCCAGAAGTTCTTGGCTTGCATTATTCAGGAGCCTTAGGGATAAAAGGACTTCATGATTGTATTTCAAAGGCAGATTTCAAGAACAACTCGGGCAAGAGTTTGGGTCAGGTGCTATTTTAAGATGTAGACGTGTGTAGGAATCTCCACGATGTCAGTAACACAGAGTAGCATGTCTTAGTAGGTGTGTGTGTGTGTGTGTGTGTGTGTGTGTGTGTGTGTGTGTGTGTGTGTGTGTGTGTGTGTGTGTGTGTGTGTGTGCGTGCGTGCGTGCGTGTGCAAGTAAAGTGCCTGCTAACTTTCTGTTCACAATAGTGGAGATATAAATATATATATATCTCCTATATGTATATTTTTTATTTATTTATTTATTTTATTTTTTTTTTTTTGTCATAGTACCCCCAAAAGTTTAAAACTACTTTCACCCCTGCTGATAAGTAATGAGACAAATACAGTGTAGAAGAAAACTATATTTGTTTTTTTCTTTAAATTTAATCTAAAAAAAAAGTTTGAAAAAAACATTTCATAACCTTCTCAAAAATCGGTTGAAAAATCTATTTTAAGTCCATTTTAATAGGTCACCTGAGTTTAATAAAACTTTTATTGAGATTACTGGCATTGCATGGAAAAATACAAATTAATTTGAAAAAATCCACTTGATTACAATGAAAAAAAGTCCTGTTTCCTGTGATTCTTTAATTAAATTTACAGTTTTTCAAATACATTAAGCAGCTTTGTTCCGCTTCCAAAGTGCATAATCGCATGAATAAAACATTTACGATTTTAAACGAGATCAGCCAGAAAAAAAATCAACAAATCATAAATGAATGAAACAGATTTCCTGCCGTGTTTAATCAAACCTTAACAGTATTGATGCCTGTCCGTTCTTGGCCATATTTCTGACCAAGCAGTCTTTGCTAAGCCGCTCCGACGGGCCTGAGCACATATTTAACAACGGCTTTAGCAACATGACGTGCAGAAGAAACGGCCCTGGCTCCTGCAGAGCATGAGCCCACGTCCCAGTGTGTGACAGTTTGTGGATGTTTGCCTTTCTCAGCATCCAACAACTCTGTCAGATCAGCAAAGGAAGTAAAGCAAATGGGCTATGTTGTGGAAACATGATTATCTCCCAGCTAGAAACTAGACCAGTCAATAAACACTGATGGATCAATGGAGACCACCGGGGATCGGAGTTCCATCCCTAATTCTGGGTATTAGTTTAATGATCAGAGCTGCTGACACAGGTTTCGATTTGAGTTTAGCCACTGCGTCCCGCTGAACCTCTCATGTTTGCAGAACAGGTTCCTACCTCCCTTCCTGTCTCTCCTTTCCCCTGAAATGTGTGGGTGTCTATTATTTTCCTGTCTATAATTCTTTATGTGTCACTTTTCTCCCTTCTGGATGTGGAGTTTCTTGTGTTTCTTGTGGCTTTCAGGCACCACGGTGATTGACAGATGCTGAAAAGGAAGGCAGAAAGGTTATCAGCCCATCTGACAATCAAAGTCTGTTCGAAGCAGCAGCAGCAGCACAAGTCTTGCACAGAAAATGGCCCTGTAATAAGGAGAAAAACACAAAGTGTCGTTTGATTACGGCTGTTGCTTTTATCCCTTTTTACAAACTCATGATATCATGAGTTAAAAAAAAGAAAAAGCTTTTAATAACACGGGAGCAAAGCAAATATGCATAGCTGATTGCAGAGTCGAGGCAGAATTAGCTAAACATAGCTTTAAAGCTCACAAGGACATTGTCAAGACAGAAAAACTCTGTTCTCCGTGTTAACTCAGTGTGGCATTTTTCCAAGCAGGTTTATTGGCTGAACCTTGGAAAAAATTTCCAGCTGAGCATGACGGGGAGTATTTAAGGAGTTTTGACAAAAACAATCATCAGTTCCTTCCGAAAATAAATCTTTCATATCGGATTTTCTGCTGTTCAACCTTCCCCCCCATCCCCTCGTCTTGCCTGCCTCACTCTCCCGGACCATCCATGACTAAGCAGGGGATTTGGCTGCATTCACTTGTTGTGAGGTTTCTCTGGATAAACATATTGGAATGAAGATTCCCAGATGGTGTTTGACTAGGGAGTTGGAAAGTTTCCTTGGTGCACAGAAAATGGAAGAACATCACATTGCTTGTGACTTTTTAAAAGCTTTGAGCAAAATGGAAGTTGTGGGAAAAGAACCTGGTGAATTTGATACTTTCTGACGTATTTGTAAAGATTTCAAACCATCCAAACTATATTAAATAGTGAGAAACTGCTTAAAATTATAGGTTTTTACAATCTTGTTACATGTTGCTTCATGTTACTCATTTTAAGAGATGATGTGTGGATCCATGTCTGTTGGTGACTTGGTGTTGCTGTTCTACAATCCTTTTGCGGTTTACAGAAATAATAAATGAAATGTTTTAAGTATTGCAGGCTATGAACTGCTATGGGAATATTGGGGTTAGCATAGCATCAGGGCTATTGTTACCCAAGCTAAAATACAATTACAATTTTTAGATGCAAGGATTTTTTTATATATATGAATACAATTCTGTTCACATTTTGGGTTATTTCAGGTTTAACATGTGGATGTGATTTATTTTTCAGAGTTAAAATAGTTATGTTTGTGGAGAGAGAGAGAGAAAAGAAACCTTCTCTGTGGTACCGTACAGTGTTATCCTTTTGTAGTGTGCTCAGTGTGAGCCGACTGTGTGGCTCGCAATTTACTGAGCAGTACAAGAACTCGCTGATTTATTCTTCTTGCATCAAACTTTAAGTCTTGAAGCTTGACAGGATTTTCTTTTTTTTGTGAGTGGGCATGTAGCAAGCTCTGCCAGAAGAACATGTTACTTTCCATGTAGAATTGAGACCAAAAACACAAAAGCACATAACAGTGTCTTTTTAGTACACATGGAAAGTTTGGCTTGTTGAAAGTGCATATTAAAAAAAACAAAAAACGCAATGATCTTGTACCATTTAAATGACTACAAGATTTTAGTCAGAAAAACAACTTGCAACACCTGGTCTACTGTGCTCCTAATCTGGTTGGACACAAACTTATAAACTTTTCTCATTTTACTGATAAGTACTCAAACTTGCATGTGCTGATATGAATAAAAGTTCCATATCCTTCCTCCTTTTGATTAATACAACTATTATATTTGAGAACTTTGTTTCAGCAATCCGTTTGAAAAGTCAATATCAACACAGGCACTACTGATTGAAGAAAGAATTTTGTTTTGCCGGTATTGATGTTATTGTGCGAGAGTGTAATGAAGTCATTCCTTATCCTTGACACACACGGACTTCAAATTTCAGAAGAGACGCCTCGGTGTTCACTGCACACACCTAAACGTGAAGTAGGCTGCATCCGTTTCTCTGAACTCATCCTTTCAGCACAACGGCTTTCTACATGTTCATTCAAGACACAAACAACAGCATTTAGAATACTGGAGTGCCAATGTGTTTAGGCGCTCAAACGCTCACAAAGACATGTAGCTGGTTTTCCACCATTTGTGCTAGTTGTTTCTTTTCATCAGAAAAATGTTACAGGCAACTATCTTTTTTTTATTATAGTATTGGAACAGTAAACGTGTTTTGTACTGTCAGACAGTGCTGCCTTAAACCAGGCATGCTTAAAGGCATATCTTGTTATGTCTGGCACTACATTGTTGTGAAACTCTTCATAGACGAGGGCAGAAAACGATGAATATAAGTGAAGGATACACTGGTGTAGGTTCTAAGTTATCCACGTCATTAATCATTAATCTGTAGAGATTAATGAAGGCAACAGGACATCTTTTGTTACCTTAAAGCCATTTCAACGCTCATCCAAAAGGCTTCTTCAGCTCTGAAATTTAGGTTGGAAATATCAGGCTTGTAAGTTGCAATCAGGAGCAATGACACTAATAGAGCCATCTCACCCTGACAGGCCAGTAAAGGCCACTAACGAGGCCATTGTTGTACCTAATGAAGCCATCTTGAACCATTGGAAATTAAATAAAGTAATCCGATCACAAACTAACACATTTCTTTGTCCTAAAATGTTATTAAAAATCTGGAATTTCAAAACAGAAATTTACTTTCGTTCTCTCCAAGTTTTTTCCTTCCATTAAACTTTCCATCAATGTTTCTTTGGAAGAAAATTGCTTCTATTTCTCTTTTAAAACTATTTATTGGTCTTATTCTAAGTTTCTGAGTAGTTTAATTTTGTGATTGGCTATAAGTCATAATCTCCATAATATTTTAATTTGTCAAGATGTACCTGTCGATGGGTTAAACCGGCACCATCAGCAGATACTTTTATTTCAGGAGGAAACAGATGAAAATCGTGTTTCCATCCATTTCCTGAAAAAAATCAAAAATCAATATCAATATGTCTGCTGTTTTGGTCATATGTTTCAAGGTGTGAGTTCCTGTGAAAAAGAAATGAAATAAAGTAGTAGAGCAGTTGATGATTGGTACTTTTCTGTAAAAGGGCAAAAATAAACAGAAACTTATATTTTTTTGTGTGCGTTTGACGGTTCAAAGCATAAACCTGCAACTTATTATAACAAAAAGAGATTAATCAGGAAATGTATTTAGAAAACCTATACTGCAGAATAAATCCTCAAACTAAGACAAAATGACATCAACAGCTTACTAATGAAGGAAAATATATTTTGCCAACAAACTGCACTTTGATTATGAATGTATTTTCTTGTGTGAATATTTTGCTAATCACTTCTCTAGATAATCTTTTTGGACCCTGTAAATTTCCATCCACGCCAATTCTACACAATACTCTTGTGTAGTCGCAAAGCAAACCTGGTGATAGAAAACGTCCCTTTTTAAGATTATATGCTTTTATTTTTCTCAATAGGAAAAAGGTTTGCGGTGTTTTTTTTCTTTTAAATTATTGTCTGGATTGATAAGTCTCCAAGCAAAAAAAAAAACTAGCATACAGTTGGGAGAGGAAGCTTGTGTTTTGTTTGGGTCGACAAAGTTGTAAAGCTTTCCTCAAAAGCCATCAACTTTTGAGGACTGTCCCTGATGCTAATCCTCTCTTCTTTTCAAAACGGTTCGTGTTCCTTTAGTGCTCTGAAACATATCACATTTCAAACAGTCTATCTAGCGCATCCTCAAGGCACAAATTATGTCTCCGAGGCACAGACTGTTTCGGTCACACACCGTGCCGTCTGTAAACACTAACAGATGGCAGCAGCAGCAAATGATGGCTGCCTGTTTTCCCCCCAGATCCCCTTCTGGATGAGTCTCTGTGGCATTTCTCTACACCTCTCTGTTCCACCCCACTGTCCGCGGTGAGCCACAGCCTCGTTTGTAAAAGGGAAGAGATCCCCCCTCTGCACGCTGGGCTCTTCTGTAAGGATAATTAAATAAATGGGAAAGATCATGTGAGCTCCCTCACTTTGATGTCACGAGGAAGAAGCCGTGCGTTTCTGTGTCCCACTGTATCCCTCCGTGACATATGTAGGCTGTGTCAGCGTGTTTCGGAGACCCTACTTATTATAAAAATGAGAATATGACTTTTGTTCGTCTCTATTCGAAACATATTGCATCTTGTGCACGTTTGTGTCTCTGTGCTGGGCACAAAAAGAAAGACACAGACTCTGCGTTAGACTCCCATCACACACAGTAGCTCCTGTTTTCCCAGCTCCCTCTCCTCCTCATTATGGACTCACATAAGATTATCGGTGACATTTAGCCGTTATGCTCTGCCACTGTCTTCTCCTGACATAGTTTCCCGAGCATAATAGCCAATGCAAATGAGCAGGTTAAACACTGTGGCAACCTCTGGTATTGACCAGCCCAGTATGGATGCAAGGAAGTAAAAGGAAGACGCTTGCATAAGTAGATGAGGATGAGAGGCTGGGTCAAGCCAGGAGGCCCCTGTAGTGTCTGAGATTATTGCTGCACTGGTGGTGACCTGAGAAGGTTTTTCAGGAGGTGCTGAACCCCCTGAAATCTGCAAAGTTCACGGCAAAGCGTTCAACACACCGCGAGATGATGACCTCAGCATTTAAGGCAGGGGAGCATAAAGCAGCATGACATTTGTGTCTGAGACACACAACTGCCTTGCTCTGCAACTGAACATGATAATTTCTCTTGTCAGGATGTGATTATCTGCTCCAGGCTCACCCAGTGCCCCCCCCCCCCACCCTCCCTCACCCCCTCCATCCTTCCTCCACCTCCCCAATTATGCTGCTCTGAGGGAAAAAGCTATCAGGGTATGAAGGCATGATGCCAGATCCAGTGTTTAGCCTCCTGGAAACGTGTCCTCTCCCTGGAAGTAGGACAGAAACGTTCTGTCGTTCCTCGTTAATGGCGAGTGATTGTGATATTCTTTAAAGGTCCTGATGTCTTTGGTCAGGTGTTGTTCACAGACCAGTTGCACTAATTCAAAGATGTCAGCTGGTGTGAGACAAAGTAAGACAAAGGAAAAGCTGAAGAAAACAGAAAGTGGAACGAGAGTTGCGACTATGCTGACTTGTCTTAGTCACCATGGCGATCTCTTTAACAAATTTGCCATGCTTGCTGCTAACATCACTGCTTTACAGGACCACTTACTTTTGTGTCTTTGCACCAGTTATACCCTCACAAATAATTACAGAACACTGTAATCTATATGTAGTGAATGAGTGAATCTTTTCAGTCAGGGAGTTTTAATGTACCTTGAGTGCTTGTAGTAATTATGTTGGAGAGCTGATGTTTGGCATAAAAAAGCTGCTTAAAGGGGAGTATTCAGACACCTCTGTGTAGTAATTACTTTGAATTATTGTAACATTTTGAACTGAAAGGCCCTGCTGTTTGCATCCGTGTTTTTCTGAGTGTTTCCACATGTTTGAAAGGATAAGGCTTCAGGGCAGATTACTGAACCTAATAATTCTTTTTAAAATTCCCCCCATTTGTGGCTCTGATGCTTTTGTGCTCAAGAGTTTGTAACTGGTCAAAGAGAAGATGTGTCAGTTCAGAGGTGGGCAGAAAGACCGGTGGCTAGAGCCTGAGGGTGGGTGACATCTGTGCAGCCTGGCAAGCTGAAACAAAACACCTGAGGATGCTTAGTCATCGGACGTGAAATAAGCCTGCTGATTGGCTGCCTTGTTTGAACATTATTCTCAATTCCTGCTGTGCCATTCCCTTTTAAAACAGGGTATGCAGTGATTAATGCATATGGAATGTTGCCCATTTTGGCAAAGATGTAATTCCTGAAGCCTACAAACATTACATTTTCAACCTTGGCTAAATGTTCTGCTAATAAAAATAGCTTCTTCTGTCAACACTGTGGTCACCATGTGAGCAGGTCATAAATTGCCTAAAAAAGATTGACAGGGCAAGAAAACATGTAAATAAGCCAAAGTGTTAAATGGTTGAAACTTTGGTAACACTTTATTTGAAGGGCTGTGCATAAGGCCGACATGACACTGTCATAAACATAACATTACATCTGTCATGAACATAAAGAAGTCTTTATGAATGTGTGACCGTTATCATCATCATTTGGTAAATAATGACACTTTTAATGCAAAGTTGCTCTAAAAGTTCCATTAAAAGTCCATTAAAAGTGCCAACTTTGCATTAAATTATAATTTACAAAATCATACATAGTTGGCACTTTTAATGGACTTTTAATGCAACTTTCAGCGCAACTCTGCATTAAAAGTGTGTTATAAGTAATAACATATGTCATAATATAATCCTTTGGTCTGATTGTTTGGTTCGGTCCAAGAGCGGACATTTTATTTTTTTATTTATTTTATTTTTTGCAAGTAGAATAGGATTTGTAAACAAACCCATGTTTACAAACAATCACAGAGCACAGACCAGGAAAAACCAACTCTGGAAGTCCTTACTGCGTTTCCATTGAGCTCATTTGTGCTTTTATTACGACTGCAAACCCATTTTTAATGTCACGAGCAGCTTATTCAACGTGTTCAGGCAGCTGCTTATGCAAGAAATACAACCACCCAGGTGCATGTAAATGCATTGTCTGCTTTCATGTCATTGTATAATGTGAAAGCTGTTATTTATTTACATGTTGGTAATACAGGTAAATAAGTCAGTTTGAATACTTGGTCCTCATAATATAAAGCTGTTTGGCTGTGGTGATGTGCCACATATTGCTCATTTCAAATGGCTCATACGTTTCTTTTATTTCTATGTGTGTTTGCACTGGTAGGTTCCATCTCATTTTGTGTGTGAGACATCTGGAAATATTCTTCCTCCTGCATTCTAATCTCCTCCTCAAACTGGAATTTTGTTTCCGCTCTTATTTTATTACGTCCGTAGCCATTAGGTTGTTTTACACCAGTTAGAAAACACATTACGTTGTGCTACATTTGGTTTGGAAACTCTGCTCTAATCTCTGCTCCCGTTTTCCCCGTCTCCTTCCTGTAGGGGAACGACAATCTGTCCGCCAGAGTCCCTGCCTCCTCTGCAGAATTAATCAGCTGTTTAATTACCTGAATATGCAAATAAATATCAACTGTGGATCTTAAAATCTCTCTTGTTCAGTCTAAAAATGTTACATTTTTGTAGATTTCTGCAGAAATAAAAACACTGAATTGTTTTAATGTGACTATTTGATACAGAAACCATTTGCTAAAAATGTGCTTAAGCCAACCAAAAAAAAACACCACAAAAACAACTGAACTCATTTTTCAACCTTATGCCAGGAATCAAATTTGTTGGCTAAATGTCAGTTTTCATTGTCTAACCGGTTTCCATGTGTAGTCTGTGTCGACTGAAGTGTCCTACTTCAGTATACTTGTATACTTTGACACGCAAGACAAAGGACCTATATGAAAACATAAACATACGCAGTACCTGACTGACAGGAGTCTCAACAGGCTCTCGTCACCTTGAACAACTCCTGCAGCGATGCAATTCTCTGGGCTCTGCAGCGCCGTTGTTTGTACTTTAGTGAAAGTGTTGTTTTGGCCTCCTGGGACACCTAAAGGCTAAGTACACACACACTCTCACAACCTCCCCACACACACACGCACCTCATGGGCGTATTAATGTAAACAGAGCACACAGTCCGACAGGCCATACAAATGTCAGCCAAGGAGGGATGTTTTGGAGCTTTGAAAATGCTCCAGTGAAATTCATAAACACACCATTAAATTAATAATGACGCTGTCAGAAGCAACCCACCTCTCAAGTCGCCGTATCCAGGCAAAGCTCTCTTCAAATCACACCTTCTTGTCATTTCTTTTGGTCGCAACAGGGAATTAGACACAGATAGCCGTGAAAAGTAAAAAGGAGAAAGGCAGGCATGTGCGTTTTTCTTTTAAAACATGGGTAGCCAGAGCTGGTTATTTGAACTGCGCCATCAGTTATTTCCTTTTCATTTTTGGGCAACATTCACACTTTTGTTTCCAGTCACCAGTAATGTATCAGAAGGAGATTAAAAAGTGTAAGAAAACATGTATGTGGTTCTCGGCATGTGAAAATTCTGTTAGTGGAAGAAGGATAAAAATGGAACGTTTTTATCAAAGAGTAGTGGGAAACATTTTGATCTACTGACCTACCAATTGGATCCTAAATGTTTATGAGATGACAAAATAATTAAGATCATTGGTGTTAAAAAAATGCCTTATGTTGTCATGACACCCTGTTTGCAAAGGAGAAAAAAAAAGGATTTTTTTTTTTTTTACTGGTGACTCCCAAAATGCGGCAGAATCAAGTAAGCTCCATCACACTCTGGGAGATCTTTCTCCAACAGAGCAATGGACTTTCAAGTTGTACAGGGGCATCAAGCTGAGGCTGGCTAATTGGAAATGTTACAGTGGTCATCTCTGTTGACTGAGGATCTTTGTTCGCGGAGCAATGACTGGCTCGTTCAACAAAACGATGCTGCGGTTCACAATACACATCTGGTTCCAGACCATGGATGCCCTTCATGGATCCATTTCAAACACTTGGGGCAAACTCACCATAAAAAAGAAAAGTCGGATAAGGACACCTGAAAACAGCTGAACTGTTCGCTGCTGAATCGTATTTTGGAACAAGTTCAGTTCTGTATTATGTTTTTATAGAGCTACAGTGTTAAACTTTCGATCAACTTATAAATGGTTTTTTTTGGCTTAAAAACAATTTTAAGCAGTTCCCCTTTGTGCTGTGGTCAAAACATCTGACTCAAGCCTTTCGGCAGCATTGTTTTTGGAAGACTTTTCCTTAATAATAGTTTGTTGAGCGCTTTGTATTTCCTTATAGTTCAAGATCTGGGACTTGCAAGAAAACTGCCATCTTCAGTAAATGTGATGCCTATTAAAACGTTGACAAAATTATTATTTTACCTGCTGTCTTTAATTATTCAATATATTCAATGTAACCTAGTCCTCAGCAGCTCTGATTTAATCCTGCATTTTCTTTAGAAACAGGAAAAAGCAGAAACACATCAAACTATCATAAAACACCTGCCCTCCTACTTTTCACATTAAACAAGGATTTTAAAAGCCTCTTTTTTTGGTGACTTTTACAGTTCAAATCTCCAGTAAGTGAACTGCTGCTGCTTTAAATGTTCTAGCTGCAACATGGAGAGACACGTTTAAAAACAGAAGAATTCAGTTACAATTACCAGCGATTCTACAAAAGCAGAAAATTTAAATTTGTGCTTCTGGAAATGCAATAAAGCTTTTAAAATCTACAACAAAAAGAGCAGGGCAGAATGAATGGAATTGAAAATCTTCCAATTGCCTTATTTCATGTACTGTCTGCAATCTGCATTGAAGCTTTGTGTTCGTATCGATATATTTGCTGTTTGATTATCTGCATCTGAATTTGGATTTCAAAAAACAAGAGAAGCAGAAAGGCAGACAGATAAAACGGGGGGAAACGTTTTCGCCAAACTGCAAGAGACTCGACCTTTTTTGCAACTTTGAAAAGTCATGACAGGAATGCTTAGCACATGTACTTTCTTCCTACCATCTTCCTAAGAGAACAACTCTGCCCAAAACCCCAAAGACTGACATTCTCAGGAGCTTACCATTTTTTGCTGCTGAGGCGATATGGTAACAGAGATAGAGGGTTCTGTTGCAGCTCATTGCCCAATGTCAATAGACAATTAGGCGTTTACTGGATTCCACCCGCAAGCTAATTAGAGCTATGTAATTAGGAGAGGGAGAATCTTAAGTGTTCTCAAATGGAGCTCCAGATATCCACTTATGGAGTGCTGTGCTGTACGCTGGCCTGACAATCCAATCACAACTCCAACGACACCAAGACAAGCACTAAAGGTGCTTGAAAATGCTCAACTTGGCACTGAGTCTGGATAAGAGGTGTTCAATAGTAACAAGCTGCTACTTGAAGCCTGTACAGGATGCACTTTTTTCCATTAAAAAGAATCTCTGCTGCGGAACAGGGGGCTAGTAACAAGCCACATGACACTGGGATTCTTCGGCTGCGATCTGTGCTGCCACAGTGAAGAGATTTATTGTTATTGTGGTAATTCCTTGGCGCTGTGACTTCCTGCGTATGAGGTCAACTGCCACTCATTATTGGGCATCCAGAATCGTGGGGTGATTATATGTCCGTGTGTGTTTGTGATTTCTCTCCCTCTCTTTCCTTCCCGTCCCTAGTTTGTTATCAGCTCAAGTCATTGTTCTGATTTCAGGGATTTTCTTGACCCAGAGGCAGAAATGTTTTTAAAAGGTAAAAAGTTTATTTACAGAATGGCTCCAGGAAACGTGTAATGACCGAGGTCCGACTCTTCGGTTGGTACAGTAATATCTGGAGGGCAGAGAGGAGTGATTAGGATTGAGAATCTGTGGCTAGACCTAAAAATTGATGTCTAAAGATACTTGACATCCAATCTGATTTGGCTTGGCTTATTGACTGGGAAAAGTGTAACCTCAAGATGTACAAAGCTGGCAAAGAGATACACCCGAAATGAAACAAAGTACTGACCCAGGGCAATAAAAATATAGACTCTTGATGCTTTCTTTGTTAAAAAAAGGGAAACTATTTACTATTTTTCTTCCGTATCACAATAATGAACCACCGTCTGTTGGTCTATCACCAAAACGCTTAATAAGAAGCACTGAAGTGTATGGTAATGCTGTGAAAAAATAAATCATAGAGCATTATTACTTTTGCAAACCGCTGTACCTGTCCGCCTTCAGCCTCAGCCATCTCTGAATCATCCATTACTCCCTCTGCAGTGCTGACCTTCAAAACACCAGTAAGACTAAATCCATTACTCACAAACTCTCAATTTACCTCAGAGCTAAACTAATCCAGATCGCCTTCTCCTTGGATCATTTCTTGGATCACTGGCTTCTTATATTTCACAATGTGTAAAATAAACTTTATGATCATTTTAATTCTCCGTGGGGACTTTCAGGACTCTTTCATGACTCCTAAATCACGACAATTGGTGTCAGTATGATTCTGTGACGGTGCTTTCATTTTTCCAGCAGTCGGTGAACAGGATGCACATCTTTTACACTTTTACACCACAACAAAGACGAGACACAACTGAAGGTCGCGTACAACACAAAATACATTTTCAAAACTTGAGTTAAAAGCCTTTGAGCTGTTCTCAGCAAGTAATCTTCCAGGCCGGTGTTCCTGCAAACAATCTGGCAGCAGCTGACTAAACAACTTTTTGACCAGTCAAGACTCAACTTTATAAAATTACACATTCAGCTTATGCATCTTCCTCTTACCTCGTCTGATCTCCCAGCTCTTCTTCTTTCTTTCTTTTTTTTTGACTCCCACCCTTTCCGCTTTCCCATGAGTTTTCTTTCAGAAATGCCTTTTTCGCACTGACGGACTTCAAGCTGTGATGCAAGAGCTTTCTAAAGTCTGGTATGTCTCTTTGGATCTATTTCTCCTTTACATCTCTCCATCCATCCAAACTCCTCCGTGTGAAGTACACCAATCAACAATTCAGTCACATCTATGCCTTGCTCTCCACGTCCTGCCTATCAGTCAGGGGGCCCAAAATGGCAAATTCAGGCCAGCTGGCCTGCCAGCTGTCCGTCAAGCATCACTTTCTCGACAGCAGCAGGATGAATGGATGGCGAAACCTGTATTGATCACGAAGCAATAACAACAGTGATATCTCCATTTAACATGTTTTATGGACATATTAAAGAGAATTCTCATCTATGTGATCAGAAAAAATGTAGATAGATGATATTTTAAACTACTTCAGGGGAAAATATCATGAGTTTCCAAAGTCTGTTTTCCAGTGTTCCTTCCTTCTCATGTTGTTCTTTCTTCATATTTAAAACACATTCAATAAAAACTTCTCTACAAAAGTAACCCATTTCCATCATAGGTATTAAAATGATCTTTTTTTATAGTTGAAACACAATTTTGAAAACACGGACCAGTTTGTGGAACTTCACATAGTTCCACAAACAGTTTTAATTTTGTTATCAGCAATTGTGAGAAGAAGAAAAAACTGTACAGACTAATCCTAATCTCATGTCAATCACCTGCAGCAGGTGGGAGCTGTTTTGGACAAGCAGTAATATAATTATGTTCAAAATTATGGTCATGTCTTTTAAAGTGGATCTTTTTTTCCTAAGACGTTTAAATAAGTTCAATTTAGTTGATGAAAATCAATTATTAAACTGGTAGGAAAAGCTCTTTTTACCTGCCATGTATTGTAGTATTGAATTATACTATTATTCTCTCTCCATGATTGTTAACTATTTCTTCAGATTGCAGCAGGTGTGATGCCTTTCTTTTAAATGATGCAAGCATGTAAAGAGAGGAATCTAGAAAAGGAGTGTTTGAAGCCTTACGGGCAAAAATTGAAAATTTTGTGACTTTGAGTTTTGTGTGTAATGCAGAACAAAAGCTCAGCTTTGAAAACTTTGAAAATACTACTTCACAATACAAAAGATAAGTCAAGAATAAGACTGTTGGAAAAGGGGAGGGGGAAGATATTATATATTTTGTTTCATTCATTTTAGCTTCTTCTTGGCAACAAAAAAGGCAAAATAATCTGACCACAAACGAACAGGCCCTGAACTTTTCCGAAAGATTTTCCTGAATGACGTCTTCCTGGTCTACTGGTTTATCAAAGTGCAATAATGAAGACTACTGTTTCTACTTTGTGTGTATCTTAGTGCATAATATCACCAAAACACAAGTAACAGGTCTGATCTGCTAGTTAGTGAACACTTAATCGACAAACATTTTTTTGACAGACTTCATGAAAAATCATGAGTCCTTTCCATAAAGTTCTTCTGTGACATTTACCCTTGCCAGATGTTTTTAAAACCCGTTCTGCATTTTTATTTTTATTTTTTTACACAACTCAAAAGATTGGATGAAGTTGCACAAACTAAAAAGTAAAAAATCCTCCCTAATGTCACCTCACAAGTTTTAAAAGTTGAAACTAAGACTCTCCTTAAAACGTCACGGTGTAAAACGTGACGTTTTGCAGGATTTCACTCTGATCTCAAGATAAACTCTATACAATGTTTTTGAAAATTCTGATAGCCCCATATTAGCTTGACCTAAACTTGGCTTCACGTTAAAGCGATGGGTTTTATTTAGAGTGCAGCTTCAAGTGTGAACCTCTCTGCTCCTGATGGAAACCTCAGTTGCGCTTGTTACCAATAGACACCTCATAAGTGATTCCCAATTGGATGTTTTCCCTGAACCAGAGCTTAGAAATCAGAGATTGAATGACTGTGAAACGCCAGTGACCCTCCAGCAGCGCATCTAAATGGCTGTGCCTCCTGCTGAACAGCAGTAACCTGCCAACAAACCCATTTGCTGTTTGAAAAAGGGGGACAGGGACTATCTGGACCTTATTAGTCTCTCACAGAGGTGTCAGTGAACCTCTGTTCTCCCTTGTCGGTCAATCAAAGCCACTCCATGCTGGTAGCGCTGGCAGGGAATCTCGTTCACCTCTGACTCGCAGAAGCTGTTTTCCATCCTAAGATTTGATGATAGGCTGAGTTATAAAGCACAGCATGTGTCCCATCTCCAGGAAATGTTAAACTTTATGTAAGCTGAGGGATATTTTTTTCACATACCGCATACAATTACTGAGTGACATTTATTATATTTATATTTAGCATAAAAGTATAGATTATTCCTGTGAACTGTGCGATAATGACTGAGTCCAACACACAGCGGGGATATAGCTGTGCAGCAAACCGACAGGAAATCCTGAGGCAGAAAATCGTTGTGAGACTACTGAAGAAAAACTAAATGCAAAATTTGTTTGGACTAAAATAAGAAGTTTCAAATAAAATCGAAACCTGCAGCAGTGCTGTAAAGATTTCCGTGAGATTTGGGTCTGTCCTCAATAATGGATAAGTTTGGCTGAATGCATCTTTTTTCTTTGGGAATTAAGATTTTTCACCGTTTCCAGTTTGCCGCTTTCAAGTCTGTTGTGTTGCTACGTCTGCAACCATCTGATTCCCACAAAATGTTTGTTCATGTTATTTCACCTTTAGTCAGTGTATGCTGCCCACAACACACTCAGTCCCAAAGTAATATGAGCTCCTGCTTCTCTCTGATGTTGTCTTTATAGTAACATCCAGCCTGTAAATCTTCTGTGGTAAATTTTCCTGTAAACCACCTAAAATATGTCTAAACCCTCCATTGGAACATAAAGCGTGACAGAAATATTAAATAAATATGTGTAACGCATTGATAAGAATTAAATTTGAAATTAAAATTAACTCCATGAGAAGATTACTTTCAAAAAATGCACTTATAGTCTTACTCTTTTTAGTAAATACTGTTAATGAGTATTCACATGCTATTACCCTGTGTAATTATTTGTACCTTTAGAAAACACATGAAGTTTTAAAATCATATCTTCTTTTATTTCATTACCTCACACTCACTGAAAGTACCAGAATCGAGCTTTTCATTTGATTTTTTTACTGAGTATAAAAAGAAATACCATGTCAAGAAATAATAGCATTTACTGGGACATTAACATGTTTCTTTTTTAATCTTGAATTGGCACAACCTGGATAAAAAAAAATACAATAGAACTTCACATTAGACGGTTATATTTCATGAATGACTATATTTCATCTGGCAGAAAGTTATTTAACTCTAATTATTGCAAAGGTTTTTCACATCACACATTTGGCAAAGAAAAGTGTTCTGGCCACCAATGATCACCCCATTACCCCATGATCAACCCATTAAAAATATATATATTCTGCTGATTTCCTTTTGTAGAAATTAAGAGAATCAATAAGTATGGCCCAGTCAATTTAGCTAAAAACAAGTTTCTCCAAACAGTTTTATTTCTGTGCTGAATGAAGGTTCCCAAAATAAATGTGGGATTTTTCAAAATTCTCCACTTTGAAATTATGCAACCAAAGTAAAAGTGCTTTTTCATGGTTGTCAGTGGATAGGAGGAGCACTGCCAGTCAAAACAAACATCCATCTGAAAGAGTCCTATGGTTGGAGCTTCTCAGAGGGATATTCAACACACACAGTCGAGCTGGAGCGGAAGCTCTTCTAAAGACAGACGCAGACCTCGGAAAATTCTTAATATTTTTCCAGCGTCTTTCATGTTATATCGGAATATCATTCTCTCTCTTCCATCGCATCTTCAGTCACTCCCTCAGTCGTCGTCTCTGTTTGGGATGTCAGGCAGAGACGACGGAGTGCTGCTGCTGTAACGGAGTGGGTTTGCTCTGCTTTCTCCGTTTTTTTGGGGGGGGTTTTGGAGCTTTTGCAAAGCTGTCACAGAGTTGAGTTAGGGGTGTTGGGATTGCAGGCATACAAAGACAACAAGGCAGAGATCTGTCACACAGGATTCAGCTGTCACACATGTAAAAGGGATGGGAGAGTCAAATCTAGGCTGTGTTGAAAGTTAAGACAATGATGACGATCATATATGATAATAGTAAGCAATATGAATCTAACTCTTTTGTTTGACTGGAAGAATGTTTTCCATACTTCTATTGTATGGTAGCTTCAGTTAAGCGGACAGTTAGGTATGCTAACATAAATTGTGTTGTAAAACAACATATGCAAAGGGTGATTCATGAAACAGTAACATTCAATAAAAATGGTAGCAGAGATATAATAAAAACAAAGATACGATGTGCAAGCAATATATGAGAGCAGAGAATCACAGACCGGCGTCATTAATGAATGGTTTATCTACACTGGCTTCGTGCCTCTTGTTTCTCTCTGTGTCTCACCGAAGTCATTCTTTGGTCTAACACCCCATGAAGCACATCCACTGATCCAAATTATGCAAACACAAAAAAACAAACAATCCCTAATAAATAAACAGCTAAGGAAAATTATGAAAGACCTACTGCATCAAACCAGGCATTCTGCACAAAACAGCAGCTCAGAACAGTGTTTTTCCATTCCATGCTTATGAATACTCATTATGTCTGCAGGTAGTCAAAGCCACTCTGCATGCCGAGAAAAACTGTCCTTGGTTTCATGAGTTATCATCTTAGTTTGAATTGTTGTTAAAATGATTTCACTGTGTATATCGGTGTTCCAGTAATTTCTGGTTCATTGCAGCCTAAAGTCACGCTGGTTCCTGAGTTGTCACAGAACCATATTATATTAAGTTTATTCATTGTTGTTTCTCACTTCCCCTTTGTTCTGAGTGAGTCCTGGTTATTCCAATGAGTTCAGTCTAACAAATCTTTCCTAGGCTGTAAAGGAGAAGCTCCCGTCTGCTGTTAATCAGTCAATAGAAAGTCAATAGGGGTCGGCTTTATTAAGCATAGATAACATAGAATTCATTACTGATAAGATGCAATTAGGCTTAAATTTGAGACTTTTATGTATTATTTTGACACTAATTCACCTCTAACTTAGGAGCTTTAAACAACCAACATTGAGAGTACAATTAAATCTAATAGGTAGCTTAAATTTGTTAGTGTTCAAAGTGTCTGTAGGTTATTTAGGTTTAAGACTGTGACATTTGAAAGCCACCATTACTGGATACTGATGAGAAGCTTTGTGAGTTTCTGTAACATATTTTCCACAGTTTGCATTACTGATAATACTTTTTTGTTTGTTTGTTTTTTACATTGAAAGGCTTATTTCCATAAAAGTAAACAGGCCTTTTGAATTTCTTTTAAAGAAATGTAATTTAAAGCATTTCAAGGATTTGTTTAAAATTAAGTTTGTAAAAGTAAAACTCTGCACTTGTTCTTATTTCTTAACCTCTGGGATTGTATAACCAGCACCTCATTTGCATTTTCTTCACATTTTCCTTCTAACTTCTTATTGCCAGAGGATTGTCTGAGCTTTGCTTGTTCCTTAGTCATGGGGAGATGCATAAAATGTAAAGAGATGTGAAAAATAATAAGTTGAAAACAGTTCTTTCCTTGTGTAAACCTTTGTAAATTTTGCCCAAGGCCTGAACTGACATCTCTGTATGTCCTTGCCTGTTGCAGACGCTTGATATGTACATTTACACTTTTGTGCGCCTAGCAAACATGAACTGCCTGCTTTGTCACTGATAAATGGTGTTGTTCTTTGAGGAGCCTCAGTCCCCTCTGGCTGTCTTTTCTTGTTGTCCAGTCCGATAATTTATCTGCAAAGAGAGAGGTGGACGGCGTCAGTCTCTCGCAGAACAATCCATCTGCAATGAGATCTAGCACCCATCTCATTTCCTCACTATCGGAGCTCATGCTTATTCCCAACTGAACTAAGCAACAGCAACACACAATCACTTTCATACAAAAATGATTTGTGTTGAGTTTATGTTGCTGTACTAATGAGGTCTCAAGAGCTGAAGAAGCCCAAGGAACAGTCAGTCGTGTGGGAATGTATGTCTTGCCACTTTTTTGTGTAAATGAATGACTATAACTCTAATGACATTTCAGCCACTGCCCATAAATTACCTAAATCGTTTCCCAAAAGGAAGGAAAGGGAAGAAAGCTTTGTTGTTGTTTTTTTTATAGCAACACTGCCCCAGCACTTGGGTCGCATTGATTAGGATTAAGGTTTAATCCAAGTAAATCTCAGACAAAGGAAAGTCTCAAGACAAAACCAGGGATTTATTCTCCAATTTATAAACCGGAAGCATTGAAAAAGATCAAGTTTAATAGGATGTATAGGAGTACGTTTCCATGAGGTTATTAAGAACAATCGATCACAAAGACTTGCATTTTATTAGCGCGCACAGCCTTGTACTCCTCCGTTTTCAGTTTGTGTAAATGTGTACATAAAAAAATGAAACAAAGATAAATCGGCGCATTTGCTTTTCTTTGCTACTTGAAATATAAAAATGAAGGCATCTCAAAAGACTCAGAATTTCAGAGTAGAGGTTTTTCTTAAGGCCAATGGAGGAAGGGAATAGACCAGGGAAAAAGAAAAACCAAATTGGCATTATTTCACTTTTGCAAGACATACGTGAGAAGAACCTAATCAGTTGAGGATGCGAGAAAACAAACTATGACTGTTAAAAAGGAGGAGTAGGTGATCTGGACACAGAAATCAGACCAATGAGGACAGGGGATATGATTTTCAGACAAATACAAAGGTAAAGATACATGATCTGTACAATGTTAGCAATAATCTAAAACAATAATAATTAAACATAACTCAATAATAAATGATATTGTAACATCAATTTGCCCATTTATATTAGATTTTTTCCTGCTAATTGCTCACACCTGGTCCTTGTTTTCAAATCACATCACTTGGATTGAATCATTCATTCTCCCCTCTGTGAATAAACTGGAGTTTTTTTGTTTTTGCTTAAACTTTGCTCGAGTGTTCAAAGGACATCAATTTCCTTCATACATTCTGGCTTATACTGAGTAATTCGTCTTTCAAAAACCGATAGGTTTTGTCTTATTTATGTTTGGACAAATTTATTTTGGAATATCATAATAAGTCACACAGAAACAATGGTATGGAGACTTTAACATAAATTTAATTCAGAGCACAGGCAACCTGTCCAATCTTAAGTTTCCATGCAGTTCAAATAATTTACTGCCACTAATGTGTACCCATTAGCAGAGGTGCATTGTTAAATCATGAGTGCTTAAATGCTGGTGCTGTCACGGCATTGCTAATTTGGTCACAGTCATAAAATATGCTTTACGCTCACCCTCCTCCTACTTCACTTTGATCTGTTAGCAGTAACTGGATTCAGTTGCACCAATAACAACAGATGTAACAGAACTTTTGGTCCAGGTAAATTGAAAGCAACTTCATTCATTCCAATAATGTGGTCGAACTTGGATCAATTTGCATACAATCAGTTTAATTCAAAGCGATATAATCAAAATTCTCAATGTAATGCCACTTGGTAAAACAGCAATAACAGTGAGTCCTTTATACCTGAATTCAACAACAACTGCATCTGGTGAAGGCATTAAAGCGAATGTAACTTCTGTTCACTAAAAAAAAAGGGCAGCTTGCTATTTATGAAAGCAGAGAAATGCTCAGCTGAGACAAAGCATTCATCCAAGGACACATGTTTGAGCTTTATTTCCTGCAACATTTATTACAACACATTTTGCATTCACATAATGGCTCGCCCTGTCGGTTGCTTCATTTGGTGTAGTGCCAGGATGCTGAGGAGGCAGTGTTATTCCAAAGTCCTTGGTAAACTGAATTACTCTGGTGAGAAGGGAATGCTAATCCTGGAACATGAATAGGACTGTTTGTGTTAAACTTCAAAGACTTTATTGTGTTACATCTTCACCAGTGCTTTCATTAACTGGGTCAAGGACCACATCTCCACTTTATTGTAACAGTTTCAAAGACTGTGATATGCTGCAGAAACAAACAGTTTTGCCCTCTGGTATTTTAGATTTATCAGATTGCAGTCACCTTGTTCAAAGAACTGACAAACGCAGAAAATTTTCTGTGTGTGTGTTTTCTTCTTCTATACATTATGCGTGTCCACCTGGAGGCAGCGAGCGAGAAGACAGTGTGTCTGTCATTGTTATGTAAGAGGGAGAAAAAAAATCTGCTGGTATTTAGATAATCATATAGGGCGTTTTGGAAGAGTATAGACACAAATCCTTTTTGTAAAACCCATAATAAGCTACTTGTGGCTGTCAGTGTCGTCTGTTTTAAACAACAGCGCGTGTGCAGCCAAGAACAGGCAGACGTTAAGAGAAAGAGACAGACTGAGAGTGAACGAGACTGTAAATCGACAGATACAAAGATGGGGCTAACCAGCTAGGAGAGAGTGAAGAAGCGGAAAGCAAGTGAACACGACAAGAAGGCGAGATGGAGTTGGAGGTCGAAAGACACAGAGTGCCCACTTCACTGGCAGCTTCTCCCTTCTGGTTCCGCGTCCGATGGCCCAAATTCCAGCCATTTAGTTTCAGAATTGGCTTTGGGTACGCCAACCTGCTTTTTGTTTTGCAGCAGCCCCTCTTCACACTAAATCGTGCCTGCAGCAGATGGATTTATCCACAACATGGATTCAGCTGTCAGCTATTTATGCTTGTTTTGATAGCAGATTATGTTAGCTGTGTTCTATGTAGTGGTATTCATGTGTTAAATGTGATTAGATGTAAATATGTATGTGAATGCCATTTTTTTTTATGGCGTAAAATGTACAGCATATATTTATATCATGGAAATCACATTAAAAAATGATGAACACCATTTCTGAGTCTAACTGCATCTGCTGCATAACTTTGAATAATACTGAGTTGAGTGTCCTGGGAGGAGGAAGTTGGGAATATAAATCTGTAGCTCTGCCGTGGAGCAGACCAATCCTGGAGGAGAGTTAGGTTTCCACGACAGATTACTGTAGTGTGTTGCCAAACTTTTCCCTAGAGGTAACTCCCCCCATGTGGATCTACCTTTCATTTCAATTTCACAGGAAAGCACCACATACACAGCCAATTGATGCTGCAGTATGCATAATCACAACATATGCCGTGAGTGTCAGACATAAAATGTTGTAGCTGGATCACCACAGCTTTCACATGCGTTGCATACAGTAACCTCTGCACCACTGTGAAAGTATTGATGCAGCTGTGGCTTAATTATTACTAAAGTGTCCCAATAAGGCTACACCAGCTCAGTCACTCACCTCAGCGTGCTGAATGCTCAGATTTGGAATGATAAAAATTACTCATAACTTAGTGAATTTGGTCAAAGTTTGACTTTGCTCTTTCCCTAAAACTTAATGACAGGGCTGTCAGACACTTTCAAATTTTGAAATTAATGAATTTTGACATTTGAATGGATCACTCCAGAGCCAAATTGGATATGAAGAAAAAAATGTTTTTAAAGTCATTGATTGATGGTAAAGATGTTGCAATTCTGATGAAAAAACTAAAGTAAAACCAACAGGATCCTAACCTAGAAACCCATTAACATTCGATGCTCTAAAACATTTATGAAACAAAACATTTGTCTGAAATTTCAACCCTGACCAAAATCTCATTCGGGGCACTTCATTGCGAAATTAAAATTGAAAAGGTTTTAGAAATCTAACATTCATGTTACACACAGTTAGATATCATTTTAACAGATGACTTTTGTAAATATGGTGTAACACCCATATGTAAGAGTAAAGTAAAAAAAAACAAATATATCTTTATTTCAGTGAAGCCAAACCAGCACGACATCATAATTTCCTAATATTTTTTTTAAAAGACTGAAAACTCGATTCATGGTCAGTTGGATAATTCTCGACAAGCCAGCCTCGTTATTTTTTTTGCTTTGGTGAATCCTTGATATTTTTTTTCTTTTCTTGTTTTCAGTGTGAATATGCCAACAACCAAGGCTATAACCATCTAAAATTGCTTTTCTGCACAAAATTAAAGGTTTTTACTGTCATTGGTGTAACACTACTGCGTCCAGGTTTTGAGTGGCAATTTTACATTTTTCCTATAAATCATGAGTGTAATTATTTTCATCTTCCACTTAATTTTTTTTCTGTATATATGATTTCCTCCCAAGTTGTAACTGTGTAAATGTGAGGGCCAGCTGGTTATTGATATCGACTGAGGTGCAGGTTCAGCGGCTGGGTTAATGAGGGTCAGAGCCACTGCTGGTTATCAGAAAGCTAAAAGGAGCTCGGATTCAGTACATAACACAGTTAATTGGGCTGTAATGGTTTGCAGCCTGAGGCAGCCCTCTCCTTGTAAAGGACCTGAACCATACCAGTGGCCTTGTGTCTTAGTTAGACAGGGACAATATTTCTGAAAACAAAGCATGAGTCTGGATATGATGGCTTTGAAGAGCAAGGGAGTGTTTAAATACCATTACCCAGAGAGTTGGATGTAATAATTAATCTACATATAAATACTTGTAAAATATAAGTTTCTAGCTAGTTTCATTACTAGCTAAAAAAACCTTTTTTTTTGTTTGTTTTTTTTTTGCATTTTCTCAATTATGAAATTTTGCATGACAAAACAACTGGCAGCACTGTTGCCCTCAAGCAAGAAACTTCTGGTTTTTAATTCTGGTGGTCTGTAGATTCAAAGTTTGTTACATCTCTGATGTATTAGCTCTTGCACCAGCAGAATCTTTTTTCCTGGTGGTTTGTAGAGGAGCAGCATCAGAGCCAGAGACGCCCACAGACTGAACGAGATCATCTGGAGATCTGGCTCTGTGATCGGCCTAAGGTTGGAGACATTTGAGATGGTGGTGGAGGGGAAGACACTGAAAAAGAATGTCATCCATGTCATGGACAACTTGAACCACCCACTCCACCTCACAGCAGACAGACAGCAGAGCAGACAGATCTGCAGTCAAATTGACAGGTGCAAGAAATCGTTCCTGCCACATAATGATACAATAATACTAGCATATTACTGGCCATTGTCACTGTGCTATTTGCACAGAATATGCATAGATATTTGTAGATGATACTTGTTTTTACTTTACGTTGAGCATATTGTCAGTTTCACATATGTTGTGTTCCTGCTGTCCAACATTTTTCCATTTCTGGGATTAATAAAGTACATTTTGTCTTATTTTAGCATTTCTTGTTTCTGCGTTTGAGAGTCTTTAGGTCTATAGCACTGAAGCATCAATGAATGGCAAAACCTCACAGTGGCCAATCTTGTGATTCCACCTGCTACTGCCTTTTGTGAACAAGCAGGAAACCATACCCTACACACAATATTGCACACTTACTTTGATTGCACTAGACAATTTATTTTAAACTGAACAAAGCATTGGAAGAAAATGTGATAGCATCCTCACAGCTAGAAGAGGAAGATTGCCTAGAAGTAACAAAAATAAAAAGCATTGGTCATGTTAGGCCTTATCTTCTCGATCTGTAAATAACAAAATCGACCAATTTAAGTAACAACAGGAGTCATTTAGTCGTTTATAGGTTTGCAAGCTTTGTGCTTTCGAATAGAAATTAATGTCGTCTAAATTGTTTTTTTCCCCTGTTTCTGATTGCTCTAAGTTATTTGTTTGCATCCCTGTGAATCTTAATAATTTTTTCCAGCTTTTCCATTTATTTTTCAACCTTCTCTCTGTGTCCCATAGGTTTACCCTTTTCCAGGCTCCAGTCACTTCTCCTAGTGCTTAAACTCAGATTATCATATTTTCAACTTCCTGTTCATCTCAGTCTCCTTTTTTGCTTCCTTGCACGTTTGATTATTAAAGTCTTTTGGATCCCATGTCTGCCTCTGGCATTGTGTAATTTTCTCACCATAATTTATTACCAAATAGCTTAATATTCTGTATAGGTTTATCAAAAACTCTCTTGCATCTACAGTAGTAAGTTTATTTTATTTCCTGGAGGTTAAGTCTGCATAGACGTCTCATCTGCCAATCATTTCTTCAGATACGTGGAATAATGTGTACTAAAGGAGAGCTTTGCTGTGCAAGCTAACCATAAGCTTGTGTGAAGTGAAAGAGTTTAAAAGTTGCAAACGTCTTTGACAGTCAGAGTAAAGACTCCTGTAAAATGAAATGCTTCCGCACTTCCTTTAAAGCATGTTTTGGTGGTTTGAAAGAGGACATGCAAATGCAAAGAAATGCCATGGAGTCAGTCTCTTTATTCGAAAGATCTAAAGAGAAAACCGTGAAAAATTAATCTACATCACTGCATTCACACTCACAGGATTGCTGACAGATGAAGAGTGAAGCAGAACCGATGATACGTTTCAAGCACAATCCTCTGATTTACGTTTCCCCTTTACGTGTCACAACCGTCGTATTCCTAGCCGTCCTGTGGTGTCATAGATAATGGATGAACATTTTTCAGCATCAATAAGCGACTCGGTTCAGAACTGGGTTTCTGCTAAAGTTTCTTTGACAAAATCTCCAGAACTAAACTTCTTTAACCAAACATTCTTTGAGACTGTTTATTATTATTTCAGAGTCAGCTAAACTGGCAAATTTCTGTTTTTCTATTTTTACGTTTTGACAGTAAAATAGCAATGACAGTGAATTGTTAGTAATGCAGAACTTAGAGTGACAATTAAATAAAGTGTTGGAAAACCAACAGAATGAAATACAAAATATATTTATATTCTGTACCACTGTCTCTGCATATTAGAAACTACCTATACACAGGGAAATAAGTTCATTTCCTCACCGCTTATCAGTAATTCAATTCTTGGTTGCATTTTGCCATTTCTTGGCTGATTTTGTATCGGCTCATTTATATTTGAAACGTACAACGACCGAGCCTCCGAATGTGCAGTTATGGAGACGAGACCATGTCACAATGGTTGTTGATGCATCACATGCTGGAGCTTTCATGCCTGCTTTTAGTGATCCCGTAACATTGGTTTGGTGTTGTGGTGTGGCGGTCACTGTTTCCTCAGTGCTTCATACACCCACCGGGCACTGGTTCTCAACAATGGTCACAAATTGTACACAGGAAAATCTTGTGTGTGTGTGTGTGTGTGTGTGTGTGTGTGTGTGTGTGTGTGTGTGTGTGTGTGTGTGTGTGTGTGTGTGTGTG
>CAEGAF010030698.1:0-19680 GCA_903067075.1 Micropoecilia bifurca | reverse complement strand
TGTGTGTGTGTGTGTGTGTGTGTGTGTGTGTGTGTGTGTGTGTGTGTGTGTGTGTGTGTGTGTGTGTGTGTGTGTTTTACAAATGTGCAATATTGCAAAGAAGGGAAAGTTCTGATACCAAATGTGAATAATTAACCTGCAGTTTCACATCAGTTTCATCACCCCGACCTGTTATTTCAGTGTCAAATACCCCCCTCCCCTCTCCGCCCTGAAGGGCCAAAGCTTTGTTATGAATTAGCCTTCCTTTGGGTTTACACCTTCAGACTAATAGATCTCTAATCTCTGTTGATTCACGGCCAGTATCCAGACTGTAACCGGATTATGCAAAGCAGCACCCATCCTGTGTTTGTGTATTTGATACTCGGTTGTGATTTCTTCCTAACTGTGGGGCTTTAACAGTTTGATGACATAGTCCTGTGGATTTCCATTAAGGCCTAAAACCAGAAGGAGCTGGAGGGGGAGGAATTCATGTGGTCTCAATTATAGAGGCAACTGACAAATTAAAAGCTCCTCAAAGTACTTAAAAGTTGTCCAAAACTGGAGGGTTTTTTGCAATCACTACAAATCTAAACATCAAGATTATCCCAAACCCAAATGTTCACAGCATAATAGGCTCATTACCAGTGAGACTCCTCTTGGGTGTCCTTTGATTTGACAGGGATGAGTCCTGTTGGACATAATTACCATTTAAGACATGGCAGAGGCAGTGGGGGGAAGCGGGACTCTGATCTTGGCAGAAGCTGGCCTGGAGAACAAGCCAATATTTGTCCCTGCTGACAGGGGATGGCAGTTAGAGCGAGGGAAAGAGAGGGCGGGGTGGAGGTACCGCAGATGCTGCAACGTGCAGAGTTTCAAGGCACAAAAAAACACAAAAAAAACACAGACTGGGGCAGAGAGGTGAGAAAGCTGGGCAAGAAACACATTGTGCTCCACAACTCTAGAATCCTCAGCATCTGCGAAGAAGTGAAAACGTGAAGACTCGGGATTTATTGCGTCTCGGCGGCGGGTCGGATCGTGTGTTACTCCTACTCCGTCATGGAAAGAGCGGAGCAGATTTGATCTCTAGGTAGACCACAGGAGGGTTACAGTGATGGATGCAGGAGCTGCAGCATATTTATCATGTGAATGCAAAGAATCCGGACTGCTCCGACACGCACCTCTTCTGCACCTCGTCCCGTCAGACACCTCTTACTCCAACAAATGGAATAATCAGAATGCAGCTTTCATACTGAATATTGATACCACACACAAAAAAACAACACAACACACAAATCACCTGACGTCTGAATATAAATGTAGATACAAGCAAAGCGAAATAGGGAGGGGTTAGTCATGCATGTTGAACTGGTCAGACATATTGAGATGACCCGGCCTGACAGCTTGTCTGATGCAGTTAGCAAACAAGTTCGCCTCGGGAAAATCCACTCAGAACGCCAGCTGACCGAAGCACCGGGGGTCTTCGGGGGACAACGGCGCCACAGATACAACTGTTGCGTTGGGTCGCAGAGTTCATCTAAATGTTGTCTGCGCCCGTTTGCACCCCGGGGGCCTGTTTCTGTTATGTGTGCCGAGAGCTTGGATTGGTTCACGTGCATTTCCCTGTCGTTACTGCTTAACTGCTAAATGCAAGTTCAATTGTGACACAGTTTTAGCCTTTTGCATGCAATAAATAACACACGTCTTATTTACTTTAGGCTACCTTGAGGCTACATATAAAGGGATATTCCAAAGGTTTTGAAGTGAGATAGTTTTTTTTGTTTTTCTTTTTTGGTTTATTTTCAGAATAAAAATAAAGCCAAATACATGACAATATGACTCCAAGTTCGCTAATTTAGTGTAAACGTCCAAAACGTTCTTTTGTAAGATTGTAAGAAGTTAACATCTCCCTTTGGGTAGATAACTTGTTTTTGGTGTCTTCATTTAGTCTAACTCGAATATTTGATCCTCTCCAAGACGACAACATGTTACTCATGATAGAAAATAAAAGAGATTTAAGAGAATCTCAACTTAAAAATCTTGAACCATCACTTTAATGGTGGTGAGACTAGAAGCAGAATGTCTTCCTTTTGAAACCTTTTCTAAACAAACTTAAATCATTTAGCTAATTTATTATTCTGATGTCTTTTTCATTTAGTTCACTTATTGCTATATAAATAAAACGTCTTTGTGAAATAGGAAAAAAAACACTCTAAATTCAAGATAAGACACAAGAAAACCCTTTAAATGTTGGGTTTCCAGTCACGCTGTCGACAGGTTAATAAATATAACCTGTCTGTTTTCTCTTAATTTAACCATCAGTCTGTGTCCAACGTGCAGAAGAAATGAAGCAGCTCTCACAGGCGCCTGCTCAAATATCAGAGTGTGAGCTCAGTGTGAGCTGCCACACCAAGACGGGGCATCCGAACCAAAACACGACGGCTGTCCTTCCCTCAGATCTCCCTGCTGTTCCATCCCACCCAGGCAGCAACAAATGCACCCCAGAGTTACCGAATGCTTGTTAGCACGAACACGAAAACAGACACCCGACTGGACTGTCAACGCCAACCTTCTGCAGCGTTCATCCACCTGTTGCCTAAGATGTATACATTTTTTTAAATATATATATATATTAAATGTGAGGACGGAAGTGTTGTCATGTAAAATTATTTGCAGTTAAAGGGAAAACATTAAAAATGCCAAATCAGTCAAAGCTGGTTGGTTAAAATGTTTTCACAAATATATAACATTTTCGTATCACTATCATTTTCGTATCACTATTTTCTATACATTAAATTAACTGTATTTTGCCATGGCTCGTTTCCGTGGTGAAATTTCAGAAACTCCGGGTAAACATGTCAGATTTCATGGAAATCCCCCTGCTTTTACGCTCACAAAGAAGCTGACAGCACTGTGATGCCAAAATTTACTCAGGATTAAGGCTTACATTGTGTTGGTAATACAGTGCCATACTGTTTAATGACATGAGGTGTCTGAGTCTAAGCATGACCCCGGGTCCGGTCTAGACAGCAGAGGCTCTGATCGACCAAAACAAGTCCGTCCACCTCGACGGAAACCTGAAAAAGTTTGACTTTTCCAAAACTTCCTCCACCATTCAGAAATATTATGTTTCAGTCACCAAAGATGTTTCTGTCTTTTCTCTGTTATTTATCTAACATAGGCAGTTCTCCCAAAGTATAGCATTTACGGTTCTATCCATTATTATCAAAACATAAAAATATAATTTAAACGTGCTTTGCTTTCTGCAAATTTAAAGCTCATCATGTCTGAAATGATCTTGTTGTCTCAGCCTGGATTTAAATATATAAGAGAACAAAAAAGTGAAGATAAACCTAGAATCTTTACACGTTTTCTCACAATACAACCACAAATTGCAACTTAGGTTCTTGGGATGTTATGTCTCCGTAAGTTTTCAAAACTCTTTTCCCCCCAAAAAAAAATCTAAAAAAAAAACGTGGTTTCCGTATGTCTTCAGCCTCCTTTATTCAGCACCATCTGCTGCGACGTCTCTTCTAGTTTTGATCTTCTAGAGACAATTTCTTCTCACCCATTCTTCTTCACAAAACCTACCAATTTGACTGTAGAGCCTCTATGAACACATATGTTCAAGTATAGCCAAAAAGTCAGGTCAGAACTTTGACTATGACCATTAAGACATACAAACATGCTCTGACCGCTACACCGTGGCATTGCAGCTCCAGCTGCAGGTTGAACCTCCACGCCAATCTAAAGTCTAATACTGGTGCAAACATGTTTACTGTCAGTCTATTCACCTTCCCAACAACTCTCATCATCCATCCATGCAGAAGAAAAGCATCCCCTCAGTAGTTTCTTTTTTTCTGTTGTGGTGCGTTTTGATCAGACGTTATTAAGCACTATACGTCTAGGTCAAAAAGTCACATTTGGTCTTCTGGCCTCATATGATCAAAGCATTTTCTCTGCTGAGACCTCATCATGGTTTGTGGCAAACTGCTGTCAACGTAAAAACGCAATCAGCACTTTTTAGATTATTGGTTGCCAAAAAAAATAGTCAAAACCCGTTTTTCAATTCTCCCTCCATTGAGCCGTTATGCACCACTGTGTGTTGGTCTAATCCATAAAATCCCAACAAAAACACTTTTTTTGGACTGCAGTGTGACAAAACATGAAAACTTTTAAATCTTCTGGATAGCTCTTCTGCAAAGTGCAACAATCCCTCTAAAGTATGTGATTCTCGTGCTAAAAGCAAAAACAAACTCCGCATTCCCACTCTCAGTTATCTCCATATCTGTTTCCCTCAGCCGGCCATAGACTGGTGCTCCACAGAGCTTGGAAAATAAATTATCCAGATTACCTCAAATCTTATCAAAACCGACTTTCACATTCGCGAGGAAAACGTGCTTGATCATAACCTCACACAAGCTGTTGGAAAGCTGCTGCCATATGGACTCTGTGGCATCCCACACCAGCCCTCATATGATGACTGTAAATTGTAACCATGTTAGAGATATCCATGAAATCAGCTTGTCGCTGTAATCTGTCTGCTTCAACCTGGAAGTGGCCCCTCGGAGTAATTGTGCAGACCTCGAGAAAAATGGCCTGTACATTGAGCTGAGGGGGGTTTAATGCTGATGTTGTTATCTTCTGATCCATCCATCCATCCAACCAGATTAGACTTAATTTACCAGTGACTATTTCCAGGAGAGACCAGTGTCTCCCTGCCTCCTCCATACTAATGACCGCTGCTGCTGCTGCTGCACATCGTTAGGCGGGAGACGCTGCTTCCGTGAACGGCTTGGCTTGGCCAGACCTGAATGTGCAGCACGAGCCCTCACCGCCCCCTATTCCGGATACGGTGGTTCGGGGAGGCCTCGTCGTTCCTCAGACACAAAGATCCTCTTCACAGCCTTCTCTATCCCGTCCATTGTGAGAGGCCGGCTTTGAGGCTCTGGGCTCCTGAGCTCGCCTCGGAGGCTAAATGCATCTCCTGTCACTGGGCTGGTCCCAGTGCCAGTTCAGCTGCTGGAAGCACTCAGGTGTTCAGTTCACACAAAAAAATAAATAAATAAAAAAACGTTTACACCTCCACCAAAAAGAGCGAGAGAGAGATAAACAAAAGTATCGTCCTTGTTTTTGTTTGTCAGACAGCTCTCGTCATGACTATGTTGAATAAGAACTACCAAGTTGTTTTCACTTCATGCTATTTACGTTTATCCAATCACTTTGAGGAAGGCAGTTTCTTCTTAGCTGCTGTTATTTGTTGGGCCACTAGGGAGCAGCAACACGCTGCAAAAAATAAAAAAATAAAAGGCACACCCTCCTCTCTGACTTTACACCAGTATTGGAGTCTTGTGCTGTGGTTTACATTACATTCATCTGAAAACAAAAAAAAAAACAGTCCTGTATAAAGAAATAGGGGGGGAAATTACAAAAAGCAGGAAACAATCAAAAATTGTCACAGAGCTTAAGAGATGTATCATCTTTCTGGTGATCCATGTCGTTGAGAAACTCTTCACACACTTTAAATTGTTTCACATTTTTCCGCTTTACAACCACAAAAGTCAACGTATTACATAGGGATCTTGTGCGATGGACCAACATAGAATTAGTAGTTGTGTACCTGTGATGTGGAAGGAAAAAAAATGTTTTCAAATAGTTTTCCCTGAACAGGCAATGCTTTACAGAACCATTAACTCCAACCTCAAGGTTATTTGATCGAACGATCCATATTTTTGCCTATGAATCTTTTACTATTGGGAAAGGACAGGATGATGCCTGTGAATATGATGAGGCCACCGCTGTGTTTCACTGTCTTCACTATGTTTGATGGCGTCTCTTAGGGTGATCATTTCAGTCATTTCAGTGTCTCTAGACCACATCAAACAATGTGCTGAATAAACTGTCATTTTACGACATTTCATTGTTGATATAATCAATTAATACAATTAATATGATAATCTGTTAGTCAGGGGTCCCCAAACCTTTTCCTGTGAGGGCCACATAACATTTCCCTTCTCTGGTGGAGTCGGCTTGTAAAACGTCAAAGAGTGACGTTTGCAGGACTGCCTAAACGTAAAAATTTAGTTTTCCAGACAGCACAATCAAATAACCCTCTCTGGGTTTTTTACAGAAAAAAATCCAGGAATTAACACTCTTTATAAAATAAATACCGTCTTTTCTGGACTATAAGCCTCAGATATCTCTGCCACTCCAGGTTTTCCACAACGATGTAGCAGCAGCAGAGGGGGGCGGACACCCAACACTTGAGTCATAACAGGTCAATTGAATATCACAGTTATTACGGTTGAAAAAGAAATAGTTGCCAAGTTTAGACTAATAATAGCTTCTCTAATGTCTGATTCTAAGGTGAATCAGACATTAGGAAATAATCCTCTGGATGGGACTCCTTGTGCACAAATTAAGGACTACTGCCATCTGCTGGTCAAATTGTATATTTACCACAGCAGAATCGATTGCTAAATGACCGTCTTTTCTTTGTGAAGGGATTATTTAATGATTACAGGAATGAACATGTTACTAAAGCAGGCTGGTATCTGTTACAATAACACGTAACACACCGAGTCAATCAAATTATTCCCTTGTACATTCAAAACTTGTTGATAGATGAACAAGATTGAACCAATGTCATTCTTTGTTTAAATTAAATCCACATAATCCATCGATGGGACGTTAAAATAATACTTTCAGAAACAGCGTAGTTTACATTTAACTTGATAATAAACATTGATTCCAACCCAAACGTTTTTCCATCAAATTAATGAAGGAGGTTCTTTAGTTCAAAACAAATAATGCTGCTAAAGGTTGGTTAGTTTTAGTTGGTTAGCCCATGTAGGGACAAGTGCTGCGAATTAGCTGTTGCTATTGCACCATAATGCAAACATGGGATTGCTGCTTTATTCAGTTTGTCAATGTCAATCTGTCCCTATCAAATAAACTTTAATAATAATAATAATACTAGGAGTGTATCTAGGGTATTAGAAGAAGACAAGGCTGAGAATTTGAACTAAGTTGTTTATAAGAAAAATGTGACAAAGGCTCATCTACTTATGGTTTTTGTATTTTTAAAAATCTTTTAATCTGCAAATGACTACAGACAATTTAATTTTGACCTTGCACTAGACTTTCTGAAATCAGATGTCAGCATTGTCTCTTAAAATGTGAAAATGAATATCACTGAATGGTAATGACAAGCAAATGTAACTTTTAATGATTTACATTTAGTACATATTTAAGAAGACGATTATGATTCAGTTCTTTGGTACACCACCGCTGTCTAAAATATCAACCCTTGAGCTGTTCTGGTAGGATTTTCATGATATCTGCTCATTTTCATCCTTTGATTAAAACTCTTGTTTTCAGAGAAGTTACAAAGAATCAAAAGAAGAAAGTTATTTTTTAAGAGCATAGCATAACATATTCTGTGGGACAGTAAAGATTTTTAATAGGAAAAATTATGGAACAGCAGTGATGTTATCAAAACTGGATGTTTCTCCTATAGAGAAAGGACAGAAACTGGTCAGAGCTGGAGGATCTTCTGACCAATTCTGGTTGTACTAAACATGCGACAAGTTTCCTGCATTCCACAAATATCTGAAGTTGTGCATTTGTGTGATGGACTGCTGATCTGTTCAGGAAACAAAAGCATTAAAGTTACAATATGTTCTCTCATGTTTTCACAAAGATAAATTGTACTATAAAAGTACATTCATTGGCTGTAATAAAATAAACTGGAAATGTCTTAAATTGATTTTTCAGAGGACAATTTATTATCAACATATTCTCGGTTACAATGTTTCGATACCAAAAAACATTAAACTAATCAACATAATTCAAACATAAGGGTGTCGGCCGTGTGTCTCATGAGGTGTAGCGTTGTCTCCCAAGCAAAGTCAGTTTCCCGTCTTACATTTCGCCTGAACGGACTTCCTGCGCTGATGCAGGAGCGGCTGAGCCGGGGGCAGAGGACTGCGGCCCTGGTAGAACTTGTTCCCTGACAGCGACAGCACGTGATCTCTCACCAGTGAACTTTGACCCTTCAGGGAGCTCCTCGATTTGCCGTGCGAGCCACTGATGATGATGGGAGCAGACGTCTTGGGAATGAGGGTGGTGGTCAGGGTCCTGGTCAGCACCTTTCCTCGCCTGGAAGCCAGCGATGGCGCTGCAGATGCCCTGAGCTTTGTCTCGGCGTCGGCGCCCTCTTGCTGCGGTTTGGAGCGTGTCGGCTGGAGGCCGCCAGGTGGACCGCTTGTCATCTTACACTCCAGGTCTTTCAGGGTCTGATCCGTATAGGCCCGCGTTTCATTACGCACTGCAGATATCTGAGCTTCGAACTCATCTCTCAGCAGCTTCTTACTAGCTTCCAGTTTTTCCTCAAACATTTTACTCAACGTCTCCAACCTTAAATCTGTTTCCTCTTTGCAGTCAATTTTTACAGCCTTAGCTTCTTTTTCCTCCTCTGCATCCACACCGTTGCCACCAGACTGGCCGTTTGTTTGCCCGGTCGCCGTTTCTATGTCTTTGATTTTCGACACCAGCTCCAGTATGCTGCCCTTTGGGGCTTTCAATCCCCCCCGCGATCTGATCTGGTTACGCACCTGCTCGAAAACAGACATCATCTTCGCTTGTGCCTCTTTTTCCGTTACGCTGCTCCCTTCCTCACCTTCCTCCTGCAGATTGTTGGAGGAGACGTGCTCCTCTTGCCCAGCGGCGCCGTCCAGTTGCTCAAACTTTGCCATACCCGTTTCTGGAACCGTCTTTGACGCTGCGTCACTCATTTTTACTTCTAGTCAGCTTTCGGTGAGATTCAGCGATGAGACGAGAAATGCAAGTATGGGGAGAACATAACAGACTTGGGTGCATCTCCTCAGAGAGTCTGAAAACCACAGGGATTTTGGCCCAGAGGGAAAAATAACGTAGTTCAGACAAACATTACAACTAAATTAAGTGCCCTTTTTTTCTTCTTTTCATTAAAAAAACAGAAGCAATCTTAAACAACAGAAAAAAAATCTTTTTTTAAAGAAGCGTGTTAATGTTTGATACACTTTCCAAACATTCACATGAAAGGATCCCACTGCTGAAATTGCATGAGGCATGTAATTATTTTATTTAGAAGGCTGCGTTCTTGCGTCTGGATGTGTGTGGTCGTCTCTAATGACAACGGCGAGGTGCCTGGCAACAGCATCAATAACAGACTCCTTCAGGGACAGAAACTCTTGAGGGGGGAAAACCTCGACTTCTTAGAAATGATTAATAAGCTGCTGCTGGAGCACAAAAGAAACAAATCTGCTGTTTGTGCAAATTAGTCTTTAATCAACTGGCTACACTTGAAAATTAAAGAAAATCCCTATAAGCAGAGGAAAATATTATAAAATTAACTTTGGAAGGTATTAAATATCATAAATATTTTTAATTACATTTTTAAGAGATGCTTTACTTCCTATTAATCAGATTTTGCTTGCATGCATTAAAATGCAGTTATCCTGTCCAGAAAACTGGCTGCAAATCAAGAGGAATTTGTTTGTCTTCCATTGGTTTTATAATTGAGGATGTTTTCAAAGAAATTACATAAAATAATCATCTTTAAAACTTCTCAGAAAGAAAATAACAGTTCCAGCATTAAAACCAAACAAATAGACTTAACAGCATGTGACCCAAACAGTGACGCTGCAGGTATACAGGTAGGCTATGACTACGAAATTCAGTGTATCCATAGAAAAATATACTTTTTAACTGCATGTGAAATTAACCCCAGTCTCATGTAGACGGCTCACAGTCGAGGCTGACAACATTCGTGCTTTTATGATTAGTTTACCGACACCAGTGTATTTTGTCCGGACGATGGATTTCATGGGAATGGGGAGCATTTCAAGCCTCACCTCCAGAGAGCCAATGGGAGCCCAGGATGCGTGAGCCTCCTCTTGCCACTAAACACTAACATATGGGCCTCGAATTATTGTAGAAAAATCCTGCTGTAATCCTAAACCTGTGGACGACGACTGTATCTCTGTGCAGATGAAATTAGGTAATCATTTATTAGAGAATCACCTGATATACTGCATTTTAAGGCAAGACAAAGAGACACTATTGACTGCTGGAAAAAAAAACATATAGACTTTAGATTGATGTTTCATTTATTGTAAGCATCAAAGTAAGTATTACTGCTCCTGGAGTGAATGAAGAGACTAGGAAGTCCAACCAGTCTACTCAAATATTGTCCAAGTGATAATTCTATAAGAGCAAACGTAGTTCTGTCCTCCACCAATACCAGCTCCTTATTGGTGGGAGTGTGTTCAAAAACGTCTGTCTCGCTCGCCTTTTAAATTCAGGCGTTTGCTGCGGGTCTCATTCTGGCAGCCGGGTCAGATCGACGCAGGCAAGATGGTAAGTTCATCATTTATTGAACTTTATGGGTCTCATTTACTGCGAACCTTCACAAACAGTGAAATGTATGTGATATTTGTCGGTTTATTCTTGTTTTAGCTGTTTGTCTTTAAAAAATTAACTGTGTTTCTGCTTTTTGCAACAGACAACATACACAGACAAAGGCGAAAAGGTAAATAACCAGTTAATTTGTGTTAACCGGTCATAGATTTTTTTGAATTACTATTTATCTGTCACTGGATAAACAAAGATAAAACCAGATTTTAATGCAATTTATATTTCTGTTGGATTTGGGCAATAATGAATGTGTGTAATTTAGGACTACACACAAGTACTCCATTAGAAAGCCCTTTTTTTCCTAATTTCCTTCTGTCTTCAGCATGAGCAGGGCAGGTTCATCTGCTTCGATCATCTAACATTCTGGGTTGGAAATGCAAAGCAGGTAATTTATCTCATAAATCTTCACATTTTTGTTACGTTATCAGTTCTTTTCAAGCGTAAAACAAACAGCTTTTTTTTTATTACTGAACCGCCACTTACTGGTTTCCCCTCAAAACTGCAAGGGAAACAGTCACCAGAAGATGGCGCTGTAACACACAAATACAAACTCGGCTTGTTTCGCAATCGAGCCAAATTTGAGGTATTCCGTCATAAAGGAATGCAGTAATCATTGTCGCCTACAGGCTGCGTCGTATTACTGCAACAAACTCGGATTTGAGCCGCTGGCTTACCGAGGCCTGGAGACGGGCAGCCGTGATGTGGTGTCCCACGCAGTGAAACAAGGGAAGGTGAGGAGAACCTGGAGGAACATCACACCACAAAATAAATAAATAAATAAAAATGAAAATCAATAAATGTTTGATGGATAATTGCAGGAGTAGTAATGATTTCACCATCACAATTAATGAATTTATTTTGAGCAGTTCACAAATCTGTGCTAATGACTGGTTGGGATTATTAAACCCAGCAGCAGCTTTGTCAGGAAACTTCAGCAGGTTCTGTTTTGTAGATCTGCACAGAAAAGATGGAGTCAGATTAAGGAATTGCTTTTGATCTTGTTTCTGTTTTCTCTGTTTCACAGATCATTTATGTCTTCTCCTCTGCTCTGAATCCTGATAGCAAAGGTAAAGCACTGATCAAGAATCGTGATATTTTTTTCAGAGCAGGATCGTCCTTTTGAAACGTTACTAGTGGTGTATGCAAATCAAATCATGTTGCTGCAGGTTTTATGACATCTTGGACATTTGAGTAAAAATATTAATCTGAAGAATCTCAAATAATAACTGGGTTTTACATTCCAGAAATTATGAAACAGGAATCTTAAAACTGACTTCTGATTATCAATTCGCTGTAGAGCTGATTTATTTTAAACTCTATACATCCTGGTCTCATTAACTAAATGTGGATTTGTTATGGCATAGTTTGCAAACAATAGCATTTGGGCTAAAATCCTATAATTATTTAAATTTAAAAAAAAAGTTTTAGTGATCTGGTTTGGATTTTATCTTGTTTCATTTTTTCCATGTTTATTCATCAAAACTCGACTTTTCAAGAACGTGTAGGATCCCTGAATATAAAGGCTGATGTTATGTGGCTATTGAAACCGTCTTTTTCTCCAGAGATGGGGGATCATCTGGTGAAACACGGGGATGGAGTGAAAGATGTCGCATTTACAGTGGAGGACTGTGACTTCCTGGTTCAGGTAACGCAGCAGGTTTTGCTACCCAGATGTTTTTAAGCTCTCTTTCAGGGTAATCATAAAAGCTTGTAAGTCAAACACATCAGTCATGCATTTTTATGATCATTTATTGTTTATGGGTTGTTGTTTTTTTTACAGAAAGCCAGTGAGCGAGGGGCAATTATTATCAAAGAGCCCCACACTCTGGAGGACAAGAATGGGAAAGTCCGGCTGGCTGTGCTTCAGACGGTGCGTTGAGCATTTTTCTTTATTTTTTATTCAAACCCAATATTTTAGTCGTTATGATGCTTCCTGTGAGAAATAAATGATCTTGTAATTTTTGCACTGCAGTATGGAGATACCACCCATACGTTTGTGGAGAGGAAAGGATACAAAGGATTGTTCCTGCCCGGTTTCCATCCCCCTCTCTTCAAAGACCCTTTACTACCCAAACTGTGAGGAGGCACCTTGCTTTAAAATATGACACACACACACATTCTTGAATTAGAGCCAAAGGTTGAGTTTTCCTTCTGTTGCTTTGCAGACCGAGTGGGAAACTGGACTTCATCGATCACGTTGTGGGAAATCAATCAGATGACGAGATGGTTCCAATTGTAGAATGGTAGCGATTGGTCGCATCTTAATTTGTTCATAACTGGACGAGGTGGCGGTCTGCAGAAATCCACATTAGGGGAAAGGGCTTATGGGGGAGAGATTACGCAACTCTCCTTTTCTGGCACAAAGCAGGCAACTGGATGACTGCCGTTTTAAGAGGGGCTTCAGTGGTTCTTCACATATGGAACTGGTTTTTTCCCTATTATTCAGAAAAGGACTGAAATGAGGCAGTTCTCTGAACGAGCAACCTCATTGGTTCATTCAAGTCTTGCAAGCCAAAGTTTTTTTTATGCATAATCCAGTGAAAAACAAAAGTTGCATATTTGAAATCATTTAACAGAGGAGGTAGACAGGAACAGTGTCTGACGTTTTGTTGTGTTGTGCATTTGTATGAAATTTGGATTTGCATTTTAAGGATCTCAGTCGTTGGTTGGTTGGTTCCTGGTCCAACAGGTACCAGAGGAACCTCCTCTTTCATCGCTTCTGGTCGGTGGACGACAAACAGCTCCAGACAGAATTCAGTGCCCTGCGCTCCATTGTAGTGGCCAACTACGAGGAAACGGTGAAGATGCCGATCAACGAGCCCGCCAAGGGGAAGAGGAAGTCTCAGATCCAGGCAAGTGTATTGAAGTTGGCTCTGATTAAAAGCAAACAAACACGAATATGTGGATTTAAAGGTTCTTTCCTTACAGGAATATGTGGAGTACTACGGAGGTCCAGGAGTGCAGCATATCGCCATGAACACGTCAGACATCATCACATCAGTACGACTCTACAACTCTGAGTGATGTAAAATCTATATTAGCCAGGAAGACTAACTGTTAAATCCAATTTACTGTTAGATTCGCAACCTGAAGGAGCGAGGCACGGAGTTCATGACAGTGCCAGACACTTACTACGACCAGCTGAGGGAGAAGCTGAAACACTCAAAGGTCAAAATTGCCGAGAACCTGGATGTCCTGCAGGTGAGACCTACACCTGAAGACGACAGAGTGACTTGTGTCTATGTTTAGTCATGCTGAACGGATTAAATGTTATTTCTAATCTTTTTATTTCCAGGAACTGAAGATCTTGGTGGACTATGATGACAAAGGTTATTTACTTCAGATCTTCACCAAGCCAGTTCAGGACCGTCCCACGGTCTTCCTGGAGGTCATTCAGAGACACAATCACCAGGTCACTGATAGCCCTGGGAAACTCATTAATTAAAACCCATTACTTAGTGTTCTGAATACAGAAAATAAGTATAAACTGTTCATTTTCCTTTCCAGGGCTTTGGTGCAGGAAATTTCAAGTCTCTTTTTGAAGCCATCGAGGCAGACCAGCATGCTCGTGGAAATCTGACCATCCTGACACCAAATGGAGACACAAAGAGCATGTGAAGCAACCCATTAATGGTCTTTGCAACTTAAAAAACCCAAGAGTTAGTACTGCTCAGGTTCCCAGTGAGTTACTCCGTCCAGTCTATGGTAATAAAATGCACATTGAGCACTTGGGTAATTCTCAGGATTTTTCTTTCTTTCTTCTTCTTTTTTTCCCCTTATACTTAATCCCTTTTTGTAGGTCTTATCTATTTTGGCAGTATGGAAATTTGTACTTGGCAAATCTTCCAAATGTGTATTTTAAAGAGAAAGTAAATGGTCACAATGTGGATTTTTACTCCACAAAATATTTACAGGCTTGACTCAAACCATCAAGAAGAATATGCCAATGTTGTAATTTTGATGTAATTTCACCAAATGTGCCCAAAATTATCCCAAATGGTTATTTTACCCAGGGATGAAAGTCGTTTTAAATTCTTGGGGGTACTATGACAAAAGTATATTATATGTATATACACACACACACACACACACACACACACACACACACACACACACACACACACACACAATTGCTTCTTTGTGTGCTTTGGAGTTTCTGTGCTGATGAATTCTTTTGTGAAGTGATAAAAGCTGGGTAGCTCTTGCAAAATGGAGCTGTATTTCCTTCAGCCCACTGGCTGCAATGTCGACATCATGAGATGGCGTGAGACCTAAATTTTGAACATCATGGCATGGAAAAGGTTGAAAAAGGTTATTACTTTGAAGAAAGTGTCATCAACATCAATATTTCCACTAAATTAGAAGCCAAAACATGTTTGATAGAGGAAAAGCCTCTCACATTCTGAGCTCAAAGCAAGATGCCAGAGAGCAATAAAACTATTATTTTTAAATTAGACAATTTAATTTCGCATAAACATATTTACTGTGTTTGATGTTTGTTATGAATGACATGGTATACTCGCAGACGAACAAGATAATTAGTTCAAGGTTGTTGTTTATTGAACGTTCAGAAACTACAGCGGCTGTAAAGTGCCAAGACAAAGGTAAACAAAGGTAAAATAACTGACCATGTGATCAACTCATAACCACTCTCACCTTTCTACTCTCTGTCGTTTAAGCACACTCGTTGCCATGACAACCGCTTGCTCCTTGAGCCGAGCACAGATTAGATTTTAAATATTTAGTCCATTACGATAGATTTTCAGGTTTGTTATTTATTTTGCAATCATTAATTAGCGCTCCCCTGAACACAGTGGTGGCTGATAAGTTAATTTTAAACTCCTGCTCTACTAGTTATTTTCGTAATGGATCTCAAAAGCACAGAATTACGCAACACAGTGTTGAAATAATAATTATTATTTTTGTTGGGTCATTAATTTGAAAATGTTTTGTTGACCTTTTTTTGTTGTTGTTTTTAATAACGCTATGAACGTTTTGATAAGGGATACCAGGGGTGTTTCACCTTTGCAGATTGGAATATTCTTGTGAATCCCCCTTGGTTACCTTTCATGTTTTAGTTATTTGTCTGAATGCCCATAAAGGACACTCAATCTCAGCTGCAAATGGGTCAGGAACCAGCCAATGTAAGGCATACTGACACTGGGAAAGCTTAGTAATCATGAGGAAGTTGTCTGAGCACTGAAATACTGCCATCTGAACATCCATTCAGACTCATGCATACGAGTGTGGCTTGGCTGATTTGTGCCAACATTAGCAGTCAAAAAGGACTCCAAGTCACTTTCATCTGAATCATTGTCATCAGGGTCAAGAACAGGCTTTGAACAAGTGACATCAAGACTGTCTTGTTCAACAAGAATGTATCTGGCTCTGTAATCTAACATTCTCAACCTATGAAGAAAAGAATATGCTTGATCTTTCTCAGATGTGTCTTGGTGGAGTTTTAAAGGTGCGCCAACTTGAAAATTTTTTCCTGGGGACATCTTCCTTGGATATTCATCTTGAAACTGCAGTCTGGTAAGCAATGTCTGAGTCTCGCTTTGATGTTGGTTGTTCTGAACGATTTTGTCCAAATCTTTCTATCACTGTTGAGAAACAATTTACACATAGACCAACTGGCCAATTATTGATATCTGTCATTTGTGGACCACTAATTTAAATATCAACCTTTTCACCATTTTGTCCTAAACTCTTGGCTGAGGCCCCTACTGGAAAAAAAACTGATGATAAAGTTACAACAGAGCTAGATTAGGTTTCATTGTTTTTATGGAGGTTTTTCCATGTGTTTAAAAGTGTACCTGTCTTCACTGCTGCATTGTCATTATGGTTCTCTACTGACAGTTCAATAGCTAGACCCTGTCGAGAAAATATATCTTAAAAATATATATATTTAACTAATAAATTACACCCAGTAGCAATACTACTACAACCACAAGTTGTGGTAAAATAAAAAGTGTATATTTACCTCTCAGAGGTAAATTGAGGTAAAAACAGCCAGTTAGTAGAGATCTATAGTTCAATGTTCTATAAATTGTTATATGGGAGCCCTTGATATTAAAACATCAAAATATTTCTCATCAAGATGACTGCTACCTCGTAAGCACTAGCCTGTTGCTGTTAGCGTAGATTAGACCTGATGAATTTGTTATAGAAGCTGCTTCAACTACTCTTAAATAATTTACTGGCTGAATTTTTGGTTTCCAGTATGAATGAGAAATGGCAACAAAGTGATAGTGTTAAGAAAAAATATATTTAAAATAAGCTAGTTGTAAAAACTTAGTCATATCTTCAATAATTAGGTAAAATTAATGGTGTTTCAAGTAAGGAAATTCATTTCAAATTACATTCATAGTTCAATTAGTGAATTTTTTAACTAGGATATTTCTATTGAAGACATTATACACTAAGTTGAATTAAAATAACTTAGCTTGTAATTCTCTATAAGTTAGAACACAGCTAGTGTATGTGTTTGACCACTTGATAAAATTCTAGACAGGGTCATAAAAAACATCTGTATTCATTGAAGAGAAAATAACACTTCTTTGTTCTTAGAAGTTAACTAGATTTAAAATGAAGCTAGCTGGGGACACTCCCCTGGGTTCAAACCAGCGTCAGGGGAGGGCACGTTTCTATAAAACTAGCTAGGACAGAGTTTAGCCTCAGATCACTTGAGGTTCCCTTGCGACTTGGTCTTTGAAGAAAACATCTATAGCGGTGGGATGTTTTCTTCGTAATGTTTCGTCGTGTGTGTGGATGTCTGACGTGTGAGGTAAATATCGCTGGTGTTATTCGGTTCTGTCAGTTTCATTTACTGTTTGTCTAATAAATGTCGTTATGCTTTGGACGTTGAAAACCACCTTGTCTTGTCTGGCTCAGCTGATACAATGACGACTTCATTGAATCCAGGCAGAAGAGGAAATAAAATGAGTCAAAAGGTTTTTAATTATTCCTCTTCTGATCATTTTTAACAACAGACAACAAGATACAAACAATGTGCAACCACTGCAAGTTGTTCAGATGCTGAAGATCACGTGATATTAAGCATCTACATAGCAGCCAATGGCTGGATGTTTAATGGTATTGAAAAACATCCCAATCACAGGAATGTTTTGTGGAAAAATGGAGACTCTGATGAAGAAATTCTTTGAGGAGGAGACTCAATACCACGAAGATGGACGGAAACAAAATCAAGATGCCTGGATTCAAGGCAAGGACACCTAAAGTGTTTATGAGGAGGAAATTAATAGGCTAAAGACTCTTTTGGGAATAGAACAAACCAACTTCATCGAGGAACACCAAAGAGCTTGGAGAAAGAACTGCATGATGCAAAACTCATGTTAGAAAAACATGAGTTTAAGGAAATCGTTGTTGGCATTTGCAGTTAGGCAAAACAAGGTTTGAATACCAGTGAGGACATCCTATCCTCTGAGCTCCTCGTGGAAAATAAAGCCCTCCAACATGAGCTCAGATCTGCTCAAGAAAAAGAGGCACTTTTACAGAGAGAGAACAAGGAAAGTACAGCCCTATATCAAAAAGTACTTGCGAAGCTTCAAGGCGATATTGTTAGTCTGTCAGAACAGGTGGCGACATTGCAGGAAGAGCTGGACATAGAAAGAACAGCCAACACTCAAACAAACAAGAAAAAGACGTTTTTTAAGATCATAAAAGGTGACAACACAGATCAGAGTACCGAACTGAAGAAAGCCATGGCACTTCTGAAAAAGACGTCTGCAAAGAAGGAGAGGGATCTACTGGAGGAACTGAAGAAAATGAAAGAGTCATACCAGGAGCTAAACACTAATTATCAAACTTCTGTTAAAGGCCTGGTTCAGCAAGCAGAGCTATTAAAGAAGTTAAGAGACGATGAAGAAGCTCATGCTGCAGTGCTGAAAACGAATCGGACAATTTATGCGGCTCTCGAAGCTGAGAACGAGGGTCTTCGTCAACACTTGACATCCCTGCAAAACGCCACCAGAGAGACAGAGACATGTCTCCAGAGAGAGCTGGACCAAGTCAAAGAGGTAAATCTGGAAATGACCAACAAATTCAAAACGGATGTTTTTTTTAAAGACATTTTTTGTGCTCTAGTGGCTTTATTCGATAGTTAATTGACAGGAAGGTGGGTAATGAGAGAAGGGGGAAGACCTGCAGCAAAAGTCGCCAAAGCCGGGAATCGAGCCTGCGACAGCTGCATCGAGGACTAAGGCCTCCATGTGGGTTGTGCTTAACCCCTGCGAAACCACAGCACACCCCCGAAACGGATGTTTTAACCCTGAAGAAACGGGTGAGTACACTGGAGTGGGAGCTCAAAGACAACAAAGAGTCTCATGCTGAGTTGGTGAAAATTAACAAAATGCTTTATGCAGAGCTCAAGCTGAGAATGAGACTCTTTGTCAAAAAATGGCTTCAATGCAAGACGCTTCTGTAGAGGCAGAGCGATGCATCCAGAAAGAGTTTGAGCAAGTGAGAAATGCGAGTCTGGAAATGGTACAGAAATACAAAGTTGACATTTTAGCACTAAGAGAAGAAATACAAAGCAAAGGTTCCCCTCCCAGTAAAGAAGCCCTTTTTTAAAAAGCTACGACATGCTCTGGGATTGAGGAAACCCGAAAGTTGGAAGAGAAGGGAGGGTGAAGAAAACGTGCAACACTTGTGTATGCTAGGAGCCAAGACCATGAAGCTTCTCGCTATAATGGATGGATGCATGGATTGATGAAAATTTGTAATTCACTAGCAAGGACCACATCATAAAGATAGAAGTTTAAAGATTTAGTGAAGAAGTGATGAAGGAATGAGGGGACGAATGATACAAGGATGAAGGGACAAAGGGATGAAAGGATATAGGATTGAGTTTAAAGATTTGAAAAAGGAGGCGTGATGCACAGCTGTTGCCTTGCAGTAAGAAGGTCCTGGGTTTGATTCCCAGGGTCTTTCTGCATGGAGTATGCATGTTCTCCCTGTGCAGGTGTGGGTTCTCTCCCGGTGCTCCGGCTTCCTCCCACATGTCCAAAAACATGAGGTGTGGTCAGGTTAATTGGCCTCTCTAAATTTTCCCTAGGTGTGAGTATGTGTATGTGCATGGTTGCTTGTCCTGTCCTGTCTCTGTGTTGCCCTGTGACAGACTGGTGTCTTGTCCAGGGTGAACCCAGCCTCTAGTCTGTTGACTATTGGAGATGGGAACCAGCACAGATCTCACTGGGATAAGGGCAGGGGTAAAAGTAGTTTTAA
>CAEGAF010030695.1:0-16415 GCA_903067075.1 Micropoecilia bifurca | reverse complement strand
TGCAAGCCGAGCAAAGATTACATTAAAAACACAACATTCAGTCGTTACCATATCAGGTTTCCAGGATATTTATGTCTCGATTATTATTAATAAGCCTCTCATGAACACAGCAGTGGTTGAGTAGCTGATTTAAACTCCTGCTCTGATCTCTGTCGGTCTTTGAGTGAATAAGAATGTCATAAGCCTTCATGAATATTCATGTTGTCACAAAGCGTCATTCAGTAAATTATGACACTTTTAATACAAAGTTGACATTATTCAAAATGTCTGTTATGAAAACTTGACATTAAGCAAGATATTATAACTTGTCATGAATGTCATAAGTGAATTTTAAAATGTTATCCTTATGGGAAAATAATATCTTATTAATTATATTAATAATATATTCATATTAATTATTATATTAATGAAGACTTATACATGTTTATGACGGTGTCATTTCAGTTTTATTCACCCCCTTGAAATAAAGTGTTACCAATAATTTTTATAGTAGTAAAATGGTGCCTCATTATGTGATAAACTTGCAAAGAATGAACCTTTCTGTGTGTGAACAATATTAAATTATCAGCGATTTCCTTTCAATAGCAGCACCAAAATAATCTGAAAACTGTCGCTTTGTTCATGTTTTTGGGTAACAGTGCTTGAAAAATATTTTACCTTCATAATTTGTGTTGAATTAGTCAATTGAGAGTTGTTGTTTTTCTCCCCACTTCCCTAAAAGTTCTCGTCTGAAACGTCCAAGTCATCCTCTACAGTCTCGCTTTATGCAACATGCAGTGCGCTAAAACTGTGGGAATCTCTGACCTCCACAACAAACCCTTCCCAAAGAAAACTTTGTGTATTGCTCCCTCTTTGCTACAGGGTACGCCATCCTGACCTCAGAGAGGAGAAAACGCAACGGTCACGCACCTCCGTGCTGACAAAGAAAGGTGTGATTGCTGATGGGGCCGGGCTCGGCGAAGGTGTTGAACTTGTTCAGCCATTCTCTGGAGATGTAAAACTGCAGCAGGCTGGGCTCCTTCATGTTGGCCAGAGCCACCACCTTCTGCCTCTCTCGCACCGACTCCTCGCTGCTTTTCCTGCGTTAAGCAGAGAAAAACGTCAAAAATCCATCCATTGTCTTTACACCCTTGTCCCTTAGTGGGGTCGGGAGGACTGCTGGGGCCTCTCCAGCTAACGTTCCGGGCGAGAGGCGGGGTCACCCTGGACAGGTCGCCAGTCTGTCTCAAAACGTTAAAAATGTAAAAGAAAAAAATAATAAAGTTGGCGTAAACTCAGCCTTGAACCCACCGATAGAACAGCACATAGGCCTCGGCGTTCTGCACCACCGTCTCATGGACCTCCGTCACATACTGATCATCAAACTCGTACCACTGGCCGTTGATCACATTCTGACAGTAGGCTATGTAATGCCCACCTGCGTCAACAAAAAAAAAAAAGAACTCATGAGAGGACATGAGAACACTTTTCAAATCAAAGCAAACATGGATTTCCCTCCTCTAAGGGAGACAAAGCTCGGTCGTACTTCCTGCGGTGCCGTGGTGGCAAATGACTGACAGCAGATCGTAAGTGGTGACTTGAGACTGGCTCTCTTTGGCCAGGAAGGGTTGCATGTCGAGGCCCTCCAGGGGGAAGGACACGTGGCTGCTGATCTTGAACGAATACATGACTTCGTGACGGAAACGTTTCAGGTGGATGCAAAGGATCTACAAGACAAACACAAAACCTACAGCTGAACTTTGTGCAACTCAAAACCAAATCTCTTATTGAAAGCAAAAAAAATAAAAAAATCACAACGACAAAAAAACCTACTACCTCTGGAAGTTTCAGCACTTTGCAGTATTTGACACCGTTTCGCAATCTGCAGCAAAAAAAACAAACAAAAAAACATAAAAAGGCAAATGCATTTGAAAGTCTAATGGGGAAGATTCAACTTGGAGTATATACTTACTTTTTACATCTCTCACAGCTGTACATGTTGTCTCCTGTTTAAAAGAAAAACACACAAACTAAAAAGCGTAACTGACATTGAAAAGCCGTAACACATCGTCGCAGGAAGCTTCACTACCTTTGAGCTCATCGGCAGCAAAGAAGGCAGCGAGGCAGTCCTCGAGCGTTACCATGGGACCCCAAAACCAGGTGGGGATGCAGGACACCACGAACCTGTTCAACAGAGCAACACAAAAAGATGATGCATCATCCGAGGCATAAAAGGCCTTGGAAAAGTATTCAAACTACAGAACTTTCTTATTTCTTCTCATGCTACAAACACAAATTTCTGGTCAGTTTTATCTTAGGTTTTATACTGTGAGATGATAGAAGCAGAAGGAACAAGACACGTGGTTTTGAAATGTTTTTACAAATAAAATAAAATCTGGAAAGGGTAGTTGTGTCCATTTGCACGCATCCCCTCCAGCTTACTAAGCCTCTAAATAGTTAGTGGAATCACTATTTAATACAGTTACAGCTGCCAATCTTTGGAGCTATTTGTAAAAGCTTCGCACATCTCAGGACTGACATTTTTACCAGTAAGCTGCGATAGACTGCATGGAGAGCAAACGGGGACATCGATTTTCAATTTGTCACAGATTCTCAATTGGATGTAGGTCAGAACCTTTAACTTCTAAATCTAAATTGACTCAATGCTCACGGAGACTTGTCTTTCTGCCTCGTATAAAAGATGATGGAAGTGTCTTCCCGCCAACTTCAACTCCATCAAAATTCAACTTTCCTTCCGTTGGATTTCTCCCCACAACTTTGAATTTTAGTACCGTTACGTCAAACTTTGTTTTATTTCAGTCAATCAAGCAAGCAATCAAGTTAAGCTATAAAGCCCCCTTCATAACCATAATACAGGCTATTTCTGAACTGGGTTTGAAACATCTCGGGTCACAGTCTGCAGGTGCAAATACCCGAGTTGTGAAGTAAACTGAATCTACTCCCTTTTGCTCCAATCTTTGTAAGAGGGCTGGTGGAAAAGTGATGTGCCTTCATCTTTTCTTCACTTCCCTGGACTAGCCAGAGTCATTGCTATATTCTTTGCCTAATTTAAAAAAAAAAAAATAATCAAAATGCGTTTTGATTCATTCTTGATTGACTCAGTGTTTCACCTTAGGTAAGTAAGACTTGTCTATTTCCCTATCAGTACCAATACACAGTCACATACAGGAGGAAATACACTGTCCCTTTAACTTTTCAATGAAATATCATTGCAATATTTCAATATTCACATCAGCATTTAAGGCTGGATACCACAAATTCACATACTGCATCTTCTAGCTGTGCAGAAATCCAGACTACTTCTACCTAAACACTAAACTCACAAATACACTTTAATAATTCTGTCACTTTGCTGTGGATCCACCTGAATCTCCCCCAGCAGGGCGATTCCCAGAAGCTTCTGTTTCTCAATTGCACGTTTCCAACGGTGACATAACGCACACGGCTTTGCAAAGACAGGTTCCCTCTGATGCTACACCGCCTACTCCTCCCTCTGCCAAAGACGTCTCCCTTCATTTAGTAAGAAAAACGCCTCCTCTGCCTCAGTCACATACCGCTTCAGGGCAGAGCGGAGCTTTCCATAAGCCTCCTCTCTTCCCTGTATAGCTATCATGGCTGTAGATTAAAGGCAAACGCAAAGAAGCACATAGTTGAAGACTAAAAGGAAACACCTTGTCGCTTTTATTACTAATATGCTCACTTCTAATTTAACGTCGTGTTGCCAGAGCAAAGTGACAAACGAGCTACTAAGTCTTTATCACACTCAAAAGCAACTTTCAGGCCTTATAAAACGTCTCTCCTGCTGTCAGCGCCCATCAGTGGGCTGTCGAATTTTCACTCCACATCTTCTCTCAAAGTGTAAAACAATTACTGCTAATTGCGGGATCTTGCTGCGACGGAACCCGACAGCCAGAGGCAGCATAAAGGCATTGAAGCTGACTAAGCATCTTTTGGGTTTCAGTTTCCTGTGCCGCCGCTTCGGCCTACTGCCCAGCTGCGTGCTCTCACATGCATTTTGCTTACAAAAACTCTGTTATCGCATCTCCCTTTGATGCAGCAGCCAGAGTTCATTTCCCTGGAATCTGCAACGGCTGATTTTCGGCAGCCTTCCTCCATAGCCAAATGTGGAAATGAGCGTGACGAGTCAAGATGCGGCTTGCCTGCAGTCTGCAGAAAATATCACCCCCAGGTCAAATTTCTCCAATCAGATAAAGAACCTGCCCTAGTCAAAATAAAATCCTTTGCCTTCACCGACCAATGCATTTCCATTCCCCGCCCAAACTTAAATAACGACTCGGTGTGATTCGCTGACCGGCGTATGGAGTCCATGATGTAGGAGATCCAGCCCTGCGAGCCGTAGGTGTCGGGACACACGCCGGTCTTTACCGGCAGGTTCTGGTGGATGGACGAGTGGAGCTTGGCCAGGTCCTCCTTCCCAGGGATGGGGAGCGAGAGGTCCTGGAAGGTCTCCACCGTGGTGGACACCTGGAAACGTTCAGACACCTACACATTACACTACAGTCTGACATAAAAGTGATTCGGCATGTAAATAATCGTTCAAATTCCCATGCTTACAACTAATAGAATTAAAATTGGAAATATTTGCTTATTCTCAACCCATGAACTTCTTCTGATTTATAAATGTTACAACCACAGATTTCTATGCATCTACCTGGGATTGTGTGTGACCCACTAGCACAGTTAATGCCTAGTTGCAAAACAGAGGAAAAAAGTGTGTATTTGTGTGGCTGAACCACTTTTGCGAGGCAAAAAATTTAACTTCAGATTTCAAATGTAGCATAAAGGAACCGCGGCTGCAGCAAATGGTGGCTCCACAAAAATCCATCTCTACCTTTTTAGATTTTAGCTGTAAAACAAAAAAATGTTAATGTGTATTATTTTCCTTCCACTTCACAATTATGCACCACTTTGTGTTAGTCAGTCACATAAAATCCCAGTAAAAGGCATCAAAGCTTCTGTTTGCAATCTGGGGAAAAAAACTGGACAAGTTCTAGGAGCATGAATCATCCTGCAAGGCACTGAATGTGACTAACCATTAAATATACACAGGCCTTACTTTAACCATTGTAACTTTTGAGAAAATTTGGAACATGTGTGATTAGCCCCCCCTGGTGTTGAAATGCTCCACTTCTCACCCTGTCGCAGGTCAGACACTGCACCAGGGAGAGGATGGAGCCGTCGAAGATGTCTGAGATGACGCTGCGATAGTGAGACTGCTTCTTCTTCCTGGAGGTGAGCAGCAGCTGAGCTGCGTAAAGAACCATAGCAGCAACTAATTTAAAGGACAGGCATCACTGCTAAAGCAACCTGAAACACAGCAGTCCTCAGTACTTTGTGCCAATCAAAAATAAAGACCTAGACAAAAAAAACATCTAAACTATTTAAGTATTTAGCTGACAAAATGGAAACAAAAATATCTGTAGATGCTCAGACATGATTAGATTGCAAACTATCACCAGTTTATACTAAGGTGATTTTTTAATGTTTAAAATAATCTGTCTTAAGTTGACAAGTGTCTTAACAGGAAATGGTCCCCGGTTTTCATGTGGTTAATGAATGTAGGATTCAAGGGGTGTTTTTTTTTGTGGCCCCTGAAATGATTCTGTTTGCCCATAACTAGTATCAAGAATGGTATAAACTACGAGGCTACAGTCCGAAGTCTTTTTTTATGTTTTTGGATCTTTAATGATACACAGATTTTTTTTAAAAAGGTGATTATGCTTAAGCAGTTAAAACAAAAAAAAAGAGAACAATTTTTTGTATTTTTCATTTCATGAATTGTGTGGCCTATCAGTAGTTTAAATTTCCCAGTAATGGAAGTTTGGACACCATTACTGTGAAATATCCCACCAAATCAAACCCATTAAAATTAAAACAAAAGCCCTGGGTCCTAAAGTCTCCGAGTTGTTTCCACCTTTCTTGAAGGAGTAGGCCGGCGGCCCTGCGGAGCGGAGCGGGCTGGAGCGGGGCGGACTGGACGACAGCTTGGGATGCAGCTCCTGCAGGGTCCGGACAGGACTGCAGGGGGTGGACTGCGGCTGGGTCATCGATGCTTCGTTGTCTGGCTCTTAAACAGCAACACATCGGAGGCCGAAAATAACTATTTACAAGTGGATGACTCAACATAAATACTACAGAATAAAACTAAATCCTGGCTGCTTACCTGAGGTGTTGCTGCTCTGGACTTGTACCTGCGCTGCAGTAGAAGTCTGGTTGTCCTCCTGGACGTCGGCGTTCGCGGTCGGAGCGGGCGGCTCTTCCTCCCCACTCTCGGGAGACCCGTCCTCCGCCGTGTCGACATCTGCGTCCTCGTCCATCTCCTGCGAGCCGCCCCGCAGGGGGGAGCCGGACACCCTCCTCTCCTTCAGCCTCTCCTTCTCCGAGATCACCGTCCCCGCAGACGGGGACCTGAACCCGTCGCACTCGTCCTGCAGGAGGAGCTCGCCCTCGCCGAGGCCGCCGCCCTCGCCACGGTCACTGCTGGAGCCGGAGTCGCAGGACAGGAACTCGTCTTCGGAAGGGGAGCGGTCTCCGTCCCGCCTCTCGTCCACGTCGCTCCCCTCGCCGCTCAGGCTGCACTCCGTCAGCGGCTCCTTCAGCTCCTCGTGCAACTGGTCCATCAGACAGCGCAGGAACTCCTGGGTGTCCTGGAGAGACAGGGGGAATATTAGAACGATGACTGCGGCTTCCTCAGTGGAAGCTGGGCTTCTGCAGAGAAGAAATATAAACTCTGAAAATGGCTGATTCGCAAGATGAGTATAAAAAAAAAAAACACCTGGACACCCTTTCTGCAGCAAGAAATTACTTCCTTCTGAAAACTATTAAGGACTTAAAAACTGCCACAAATAAAACAAGTAATGAATGAAGCACAATTGGAAATAAATGCACTTCGTTAAAAATTGATAATAATAATGACTTTTTGGTCAAATATAAGTAGGATTTCTGGTCTTAGTGGAGGCTCAACTCTGGGATTTCAGTGTAAAAAAGCTGGTTCAATTCACTATGGCTATTTGCTCTATAAAATATGAGATCAAAGACATAGACTCCTGTAATACAACAATAACAGTCTTTTCCCTGTTCCTTCTAGTTTCAGCTGAAAATCATCTTTGTTGACGTGCATCAAATGAACAAAATGCTTTTGTAGTCTAATAGAGTTCATAAGGCCTTATCTGTTCACTGTTTATTCTGAATGAGATAATATCAGTATATCATCTCGATATTGCATTTAATTGTGTCTGAAGGTTCCTAGCTATACCACCGTACCGAAGATGTTTCAAGAACCGTTTTAAATCCCTGAAAAATGTACATTTCATTTAGGACTTTTAGGACAGAAAATGTAAGCATCTGTAATTTTTATACTCAAAAGTCTGATTTGCTTTACTCTTTTCCCTATTTTGTGCAAAAAAAAGCATTTAAAGCTGCGGGAAATAAATCTGAAAGAAGAAGGTAGAAAAGACTTCCTTAAAAATCAGGTTATAAAAATTGGTTTTTTCGAAGGGCCAAAATTGTTAAATTGCTAAGTGAAACTAAAAGGTGAAACATGTTTGTTTTGTTTTTTTAACTCAATCTTTCTTCTTGGGATGTGGCTGTGATTGGTCATTTAAGGTGAACTAGGGTAGTTTTTAACAAAAACACATAAATCTAGAGTTTGAGACTCATTTGACTTAGAAAACCAGCGTTGCAGTATTGCATTGGAGTAGAAATCAAAGTTCAATTACTTGCTGCGTGCTCACCTGCTGAGCATAACCTCGAAACATGGGGTTTACCAGTTTGATGCCGTGGGACAAGCTGGTCGGAACAACATAACTGGGCCTGAAAGTGCAAAAGGCATGTGAGAAATATTTCAAATAAACAAAAGCGAATAAGCTTAGAAAGTTGGACGTGGCTTTGTACCGTTTCTTGTGCCAGAGCTCTGAGATGAGTTTCTGGTAGCTCTTACACAGAGCCGGTTTCTTGTCGGTCCGGACCAAGCCGCTGCAGTCCAGGAAAAACTGGGTAAGCGGAGGGCTGAAGAACAAAAAGTATGCAGCGTTATATTCTGTAGGACCGCTTTAACTCAAGAAATACAAAACAAGATTCTAAAGGGAGGCTAATCCCTGATGATTGGGCAAGTTGGAGGTGAACCCACCAATTGGACAGGGCCTGCAGGGCAGCATTCATGTAGCAGGAGTTTCCAATATTCTTCATTCCTGTCAAGCCTAAAGGCAAACAAGGGCAAGACCCATGAACTTATTTAACTTAGCTGTGAACACACTTGTACACACACACACACACGTTTGTTTGTTTGTTCTTTTTCCTTCAATATTTACTTTTACAAGTTTAGTTGGAAACTAGCAAGGTTTGAATGAACTGTTGATGCCAAGACAATTTCTTTGCACCTCTCGGCTTCAGCTCGTCCTCCTCTGATTCTGAGCCATCTTCTTCCGCCACAGCAATCGGTACTGCTTTCAGAGGGTGACCTGCTGACTGGGCAGCAGCTTTCTGTGAAAAAATGCACCAGTTTCTTTATGCATCGAGCAGACTGGAGGTAACAAAGTCATTCGGTATCTTGGCCACAATTTGCACCTGCTCTGCAGCCGGAACGGGGGCCAGCGCCGGCCTCTGATCCAGAAACACCTCCCGCTCACACACGTAACACCAGATCCTGAAGGTTGTTAGGTTCACTGTCAGGTTGTGCTTTTTAGCCTAAAGAGAAACACCAGAAACAAAATGCTTGAGTGGCTCGTGAAAGTTTAACATTTCACGTTTGTGCACAATACAAAAACGAATTCTGTATGTTGTTTTTTTTTTCTGGATTACATGGATTAGACCAATCCTCATCAGATGTTTATACCTGTGCGTGCAGAGTGCTGTGATCGGCGTAGGACTCTCCACAACCAACATACAAACAGTCACTCTAAAAAAAAAAACAAAAACACATTCTGAATGTTGTACTGCTACACAAAGTACAAAATTACTTACACCTTTCAGCTTCCATGCCAGAAAACAGCAGCACTTTCCAATTACATTAATGCATCACACTGTCATTATTTATTTAGCAAACACCTGCCTTTCTAATACAAGATAATGTACAGTGAGTGCAATACCGGCTGCAGCTGGAGCATCACATGCGTTACGCAAGGCTCACAGACACGATTTCATAAAATTACCTGCAGACAGGCCCATAAGTTGGGACCTCCAGCTCCACACGACTGGCAAATTCCCTGCAAAAAAACAGCAACAGAGAGGCGTCCAATCGACTAAATGCAACAACGAAATATCGCAGAGCGTTAAGAGGTGTGTGTTAGTTATGACACAATGATACACACACAGCCAATGACTTGCACCAACAAATTCATTTACACCCACCTTGGATTTCTGGAGAAGGTCCTCTTTGGTGACCTCTCCTATTGAGTCCAGGTGAGGACAAACGTCTGGCTCTGCCATTGTACTCGCTGTCTCCACTAGGACGGATCCTAACAGATACGTCAGGATAAGGAGAAAAAAAAAAACAACAGATTTCTGCAACTCAGCTAGCGGGGAGCACAGACATCACACAAACCCTGCCTCTGGACAGCACGAGCATATGTGATGTAAATATATCCTTTAAAAAAAACACATTCTAGGTTGAAACCTAAACGTATGTGCAGAGGCTGACAGCTCAGCAAACAGGCAGGCCCCGGTGTTTACTCACGAAAGAAGAGAAAGAGCTCCTTTCTCCAGCGATGACAGCTGTTATTAACGCCTCATCATAACAGAAAAGCAGCAGCTGCCGCTGTCAAGATGGTCATATCTCATATCCGCACACACACACACACACACACACACACAAAAGCCTCGCTTTGAGTGTAGGCAGCTGACGGTGTGCTAGCTAGAAGCGGAGCTGACCGAGCGACGCTATACCCTGGCCCACCATCCGCCAACTGCCCCCACCTCGCTCTCCATCCGCAGAGCCGAGGCACTGCACGCAGCGCACGGCGTGACGCAGGCTGCAGGAGCAAGCCGTCGGAGTAGAGCGAGTAAGCCTGAACACTTCGACTCCAAAAAATTCATTATTCAAATTATTCTTATTTACAAGGCAAAAAAAAACGGCACATAAAAAGATACATAAAATGCACGTTCTTATAGTTCTTCGTAACTTATTTACGGAAGTTAAGTGGTTTTGTACGTCGCTTAAATGGGTCCTGCTTGTGCATTGACTGACATACATTAAGGTCCTCCTGACCTGAATAATGATAACTCTCTCCCGTGACCAAAAGATTTTCTGATTAGTAAAATTTAAACTTAACTATTAAAGGAGGTTATTATGTTAAATTGACGTTTTTGAGCATTAATGGTGTCAAAAATATTATTTTAATTGAAAAAAAAACATACCTGGGAGTTGCTGTGATTCTTCCATGCATATTTGAAGAATCCTTGAATCTCCTATGGCAGCTTTTGAACTCATCATATGTATTACTTCTCAGTCCAATGCTCCTAAGAACGATTGTAATATAATGAGAAGCACTGTTGTGATGACATTAGGCAGTGTCAGAAAGAGCAGTTGGAGTTTCTCTAGCTACTGTTGAGACGCTTTACCAAGGTCGAGAACAAGTCACATGCTGTTAGACAAAGGGCCCATAGCAAAGAGTTACATTTTTGATTCTGTTATAAGCTGAGGCTCATTCCTCAGAGAAAAAGAAACTTATCAGGGACACAGAGACATGGTGTGACTTCAAGGAATGTCTTCAGTTCATATAATCAGCTGTCCTCCTCCTACTCCTCAGACGCTGCACAGACATTTTTAGAAACTCTTCTCAGATGTAATGGTAAAAGCGTCTCCTTTCAGCGCTGAAAGTGAATAAAATAAGTGAAGTCTGAATGCTTTTCTTAGCTGATTTTATGCTCCGCGTGTCAATACAAATTATGATTCATCGATCGGGATTTCCATTCCCAACAAGACACAGCCCAATTTCAAGGCATTAAATTGCAAAATCTAAGATTTTTAAGTCGACATTTAAACAACACTTCTCCATTCAGCCTTTAACAACATTCGTGGGATTTTTGCACTAATAAGTAGCTATGACGAGCTCAGTACTTGGAGGACACTGCAGCTCTGAGAAGGAGCTGCTTAAAAAAAAGCAGCGCTTGGTGAGAGCAAGTGTTTATGCACCCCAAATGGTTGCCACAGGAGACTAAATGATTTCTCAGACATACATGAAAGACTCACAGCAACACTCTATGTTTTGTGTGAGGGAATAAAATGATGATGTGATGTAAAGCTCAAAAAAGTCGATTTTACATCATTTTAAACAATTATGATTGTATCATGACATTAAGACAGATAATCTACGGGAAAAAAATTACTTCTCTGCCTTATCCTATTGCTCACAGAACCAACTGCAGAAACCACTCAGTCAGAAACCAACCAATCAGAACCAGAAGGAGGGTTTAGTGCTGTCAATCAGTCATGTGCACATCCCCCTCACTCCACAGCTGGTTCACCGCAACACAGTCGGCCAAAAACACTATGGCTATGGAAAGCCAATCAATGAAGGTAGATAAATGTAATAGTAAATTGGTGACAGTTTTAAGAAATATAGACGAAACATATTTTTGTAAAGGTTACATACTAAAGGTGTTTTACATATCATTATCAGGGTTGTAATTATGAAGGATGCTTTGTTATTAAGACTTGATATAATAAATAAATGAGTGTAATATTACACACATCAAATACAAATGCTTCTAGGACTAATATTTTGAAAGAAAATATATGCTTAGCTTACACCTTTTGTTGGATGTTCGAACTCCAAAGGGATAACAAATCAAAATCCTTGTTTTCGTCTAACTTTCCTTTGTTTTCTTCTATTGAGAAGATCTGACAAGAGTAGTTTAAGAAACGAAGAGTACGGCTACTGAGGATGCGAAATAGATGAGCGACTGACAATCAAAATATTAAGCTCGCTCTAATTTTGTAAATGAAAACACATTTAAATGAAGAAAGCCTATTGGAGTCGCTGCCCGCCGTGTGGCGTACAAGCATGTGACGCATTAATAAGGCTTTGTAATAACACGGACGCATAACGAGTTTTCATTTCAACTCTGTTGGACAGCACGGACTTCAAACTTTATAAAAGTTCTGTTTCTATATTGGTTTTGTGGTTATTTACTTCAAAATAAAGCCAGAAATAAGATCGATCATTTCCGCCTTTTGGAGGGGGGGAGTGGATATGGCAAGACACTAGGGCGCAGCGATGCTGTGGATTTTACTAAGAGTTTTTTTTGAAGGGTTCTTTAGACTATAAGTGTGTTAGTTAGAGTTCGTGTTGTGTGCAGTGTTAGTAGTAGTTTTGCTAGCTGTAGCTACATGGCTTCATAGCGAGCGCTGACGCTCTAAGAAGGGAGACTGCTGGCCGAGATGGACATTTAGACCTCGTCTTCAAAGGGTTAACACTGATAAGTGACTCTGTTTTCCATTAGTTTAATCAATAGACTTGCAGCCAATCACAAGAGAAGAAACTGACTCCAAATCAGCCCCACTCAAACCGCTCCTGCGCACACGTAGTCGCGTTGGAAATCTCGCGGTATATTACCCTACCCACAACCTCCGGTCTTCCTTTCTGCTTGAACCGACATGGTACGTACATGTTTGCCTCTCCAGCTTGAATACTTAGGTTGCTGTATCTGCTTACATCCTTATCTATGTGATTCTTACTATATTTCAAAATATAATTTTGAAGTCATTTAAGCCTTCTTGTTAATATAGTGAGGATATTGTGGGTTTGTATGGTGCAATTTGTGATTAAAACCGGGTTGAAATGACAAGCGTACCCGGTACGAGAAGTGCTGTATTGGCTCAATGGAAGCTAATGCAAAACGGGGACGGGGGATTCGGTATTTTCTTTTATGTTAATACATGAGTTGTTACTTACAACTAGTAAAAGATCAGATGGACTTGTATATTGTCCAAGTCGACAGTCTCTGGTTACGTTAAGCTAATAACGTTGGCTAACGGGGCCTTAGCGTCGACTTAGCAGTTGCTAGCAGTGCATGATGCGCCATAGTGCTAATGTAATGTAGGTTTACCGGATACATTCTTTACCTTTAACATATTTAAGGAATTTGTCAAATTCCTTACATTTTACGCTAGCAAGGTTAGCTGCCCATGAATCATTGATTGAATGTATTTCACTGCAGTGATGCCGTTTGGCAATGTGGTTAGCTTCTTATCCATAAATGAATTTGAGCGATGAGTCAATTTCATCCATTTTTTAAATTGCCTTTGAAACACTACTGGTACTACAGTCTTCAAAATATAATTGAACACTATGTATTGTAGTCCTCTGAATCAGCAGTGTCTTGTCCTGGGAAGGCTTAACCTATTCCAACACTCTTGAATAGGTGTGTTTCTCAGGGTTTCCCCCAGAAAACCTTCTAAGCCCGGTGGTCGCGGTCCACCAGCGGTCCAACGTTTTTTTTTGTATTAAAAGATGCTAAGTAGACAGGAAGAGTAAAAATATCACTGGGTAATTATATGCTCTGGGAAAACATCATCAGTGAACTGCTATATGAACCCACAACTAGTCTTAACAACTAATTAAAATAAATATCAATTATTTCCACTTCAGTTAAATTCAAATTAAGTCAGCGGCATCAGGCCCCCCAGGACTAATATTTTAACACAGATGTATAAATGTAGCATTTGTTCATTGAGATTATCATTGCTGCTAAATTTGACATAATGGTTTCAGCATACATAAATTAAAAGATTTTAAATAATTTGACATTTATACATTTTAAGGAGCTGGCAAGTTTACTTTGTAAAAGTTCAAAGAACAATATTCATAGATTGGTTTGTTACCACAGCAACAATCTGATGCTGCGAGTTTAATCTTTGCGTTTGAACTCTTTGTTCACAAATACAAATTAGTAAACTGCGATAACTTGTTGGTTTTTAGGTTTGCTAGTTAAACGTCTCCCCCTGTCCTAGATTTCACTAAATCTAACAGAAGCTGTTAGAGGTGTTAATGTTTTTAGCAACAAAAGGGGCCCCTAAGTCATATTCTGCTCCAGGCCTCATACAGCCTTGGACCAGCCCTGCATGATGAGTTAAACCGGCTGCACTACGCAGAGACGATCAACAAACGGGAGATTTAATTCAATGCTGCTAATGTGACTTTAGTAGCTCTTTCATTTCGTGTCTGTTGAGTTTTTAACAAGGGGACAGAAACTATTTTGGTTGGTCGCGTTTATGGGACGAATTTCCCAGATCTCCGCGTGGCTGTGCACATTAACGCTGTCTAGTGGACAAAGCATTTGATACGGTTAGATGCATTGTGTAACCGGAAATTCATGTAAGATATGGTTTGAAACTTCTAAACTTGAAACTTTAAGTTTATCACTAATATTTCCTTTTATTTTCCTGTTTTGCCAGCCTAAGGGAAAGAAGGCTAAGGGAAAGAAGGTGGCACCTGCCCCTTCTTTGGCTAAAAAACATGAGCCCAAGAAAGTAGTCAACCCCCTCTTTGAAAAGAGGCCAAGGAACTTTGGCATCGGTGAGTATTCAGCTTCTTTGTAATAGATTTTTCCCATTAGGGCTAATATATACACTTATGGTGCAGATGATGTAAAAGAATATTTGCTATCTTAACATCCATGATGCCAATCTTCCACCAAGATCGCTGATGCACTCAGGATGTAAAGGGAGACGAGGCAGGTGATGCTCTGAACTGTTGGAAGTAAAACCTTTTGTTTTCTCGTCCACAGGTCAGGACATCCAGCCAAAGCGAGACCTTACACGCTTTGTGAAGTGGCCTCGTTACGTTCGCCTGCAGAGGCAACGCTCCATTCTGTACAAGCGTCTGAAGGTTCCCCCTGCAATCAACCAGTTCACCCAGGCTCTGGACCGCCAGACCGGTACGATTGGAAACATTTGGATTTGTACTTTGTCTAAACTTGGAGCTCAAAGAAACCATACTGTAGAGATGCATTGAGGGTTTCTTGTCTGTTTACATTTTCAATTTTCTTTTAGGTTTGACCTGTTTTTTGGGGGGGGGGGGGTTTCATAAAAAAAAAAAAAAAAAAAAACGGGGCAGAAAGGAAGTATTTGTAAAATGTTGCCTTATATAAACTTTGTCAATAGATGAATTCTTTACTGTTTCTTTGCAAATGATGTGAAATATTTGCTATCTGACCGTGATGACATTTCCACCAAGATCACTGATGCATTCAGCTGAAACTTGTGATGTTTTTGCCTTATTTATTTATTTATTTATTTATTTGTTAACTGAATGTATTGTTCCCTGCTCCAGCCACCCAGCTGTTTAAACTGGCCCACAAGTACAGACCAGAGACCAAGCAGGAGAAGAGGCAGAGGCTGTTGGCCCGTGCTGAGCAGAAGGCAGCCGGGAAGGGAGACACCCCCACCAAGAGGCCTCCTGTCCTCCGTGGAGGTGAGGTGTACAAGAGTTATGCAAACAGAGACGTCTACAAAATGATGTTAAACTAGACAATAAGATTATCCTTTGAAAATATTGGGCATTTCAAGATATTCAGTTTTATCCAACTTGGCCATGATGCAGTGATGACTTGAATTTCTTCACCTGAAATCTGTCTTGATGCTTTTTGAGCTTTTTAACCCTGAGCGTTGGCCACAGAATACATTTTTTTTTTTCTTTTTGTGTGCTGGCATATCAGAAGTTAAATTCCTTTTCTGTTTCTCTCCAGGTGTGAACACCGTTACCTCTCTGGTGGAGAACAAGAAGGCTCAGCTGGTCATCATCGCTCATGATGTGGATCCAATTGAGGTAAGACTTGGAGAAAATTTGGGTCATCAATGAAGGTGATCACTGGCAATGATGTTTGAATTTCTTCACCTGAATCCTTTATGTGGATCAAAACTTACGAGCTTTTTAACCCTGAGCAGTGACCTTTTAAAGACTTGATCTCCTATAAAGTCCTCTGTTCAACACCAACTTGAACTATGTGCATTTTAACAGTTTTTACATGTGTCCTGGTTTTCCAGCTTGTGGTCTTCCTGCCTGCTCTCTGCCGCAAGATGGGTGTCCCATACTGCATTGTGAAGGGCAAGGCCAGACTGGGAAGACTGGTGCACAGGAAGACATGTACTTCATTTGCATTCACACAAGTCAACCCGTAAGTGTCATCATGAAGTAAATTATTTCCTGGTTTTTATTTTAAAGTTTAGGTTGATTTTTACTGTCACTTCTCGTGGAAACGGCTCGAATTGTTTTACCCATTTACATTGTAGATGAATGATTCATTTAGTTTATTTTGCACTAACATGATTAACAAGCTTGTATGTACTAGGGGTTGAACGACTACATATTTTTTAACGTCGACTACATCATGACAATAGTCGAGTCGATGTCGACTAGTCGCGGTGACGTCATAGTGACGTAAGCGCAAAACCC
>CAEGAF010030687.1:0-11616 GCA_903067075.1 Micropoecilia bifurca | reverse complement strand
AACATGTTAAACTGACCAATATGAAATCATTTCCGTGGATTTTTCCTTAATGCTTCTGTGGTTGCAGGCTGACATGAATGTTTAGTTTTTAATTTAAATATAAAGTTATGATACTGTGTTATTCACGGGGTAAAGGAGCTGGTTTCTCGGTGCCGTTGTGTTATTTTATTATAACTCACTGACATTTGCCATAACTGACATTAAAACATTTGTGTTTTGCTAATTCAATGTAATATGGCTACATTTATTGCTAATAAATACTTGCAGTGCAATTTGTCTAAATCTGTGTTCTGTTCTATATATATAAAAGGATTTTATGTGACAGACCAAAGCAACCTAGAAGTAAAAAGTATTTGGTACAAAAGTTCAACTGAGTAACTGATCAACATCATCAGAAGTGCTAAAATATAGATGTGGAAAATTTTATATTTTAGAGACCAAAATGGAAATAATTTGTATAAAAAACTTAAATACAAAATAAAATCAGGTGAAACAAATTAAATCCACATCAGTTTCTTTAAATGTAAAACTTTTTCAAAAGCTGCAGGTCTGTGTCTGAAGTTTAGGTTAAAAATGTTTGTCATTCATTAATCAGGTGAATAAAGTCCAGAGAAAGTATTCCTAAAAGTATTTTTTTTCTCCAAAAAAGTGACTCAAGTAGGTGTAAGTATTTACTGTCCAACCCGTTTTATGACTAATACTTTGCAGAATCACGTCCGGTAGGTCTGTCTTCAAAACAGACATTTATGGACGATAAATTGTCCCAGAAGTTGTTACAATAAATAATAATGTTGTTTTGAGACCATTTTCAAGTAATATAATGATAATAACAAATCAAAAACATTTTAAATATCCAAAATAAACAAAACAAATAATATGAATTCTAAAGTTTCCTTAAAAATGATTTTTATTTATAAAAAAAGGCTGCGATCAAAACACCGGACTGAAAATGAAACAACAAATCATGCAAATGGAAATTATTAATTTCGTTTCAGTTTATTATTTGATTAGCTCTGTCACAATAAATCAGTTAATCAGGTGAATAAAATTAATTCTAAATATTACGAGTAATAAATGCAGCATTTTAAAGCACAGAATTGGACATATATTTTAAAATGGTTGGTGGTCAGAGTTTAAGTTCAATAAACCCAGAGCAGATCCAAAATGAAACCACCATAAACTTTGAGCAAAGATAAACTGGTAGAAAATAACAAGGAACCAGTCAGAGGAGGAGTTTGACAGTCAGGACGTCGAATGAGAAACAGCCAGTTCCTGCTCAGCTGCTGCTGATTGGCTGACAGAGAGTAGGTGAACCGCTAAGCCCCGCCCACCGATAGAAACCTGCAGCTCCAGGAGAAACACAGCAGAGCCAGATCCTGACAGAAACTCTCTCATACTGATGCTGGTTTTCTTTTCCAAAGTCCAGATCCTGACAATCTACCATTTTTAACACGGATTGTTTTTATGTTTAGAGACAAACAGAAGTTTGAGCAGGAATAAAATTAAAGGGTGGGGTTTATTTGTTACAACGTTTCAGCTCTCTGTCTGTTTTCAACCTGCCATTGGTTGGCTCTAGACCAATCAAACAGCCACTTTTCACACTATATATAGTGAATCTGCAACATTTATTCAGCTCCTCTGGACGCAGCAGATTCTCCTGCAGGTGAGAAACAACTTTCCAGTTTTATTTTTCTCTAGAGCAGAACCAGATCAGAACAAACCTGAGTCAAAAGGCTACATTACTTCCTCAGTGCAGTTATTATTTCACTGAGGCATGTTGATGGAGCCACATCAGACAATATTTTAGTAGTAGTAGTTTAAACAGGGGATGGGTGATGCACTTAGATGTCAACATGATATTTTGTGGTATTTATTGTGATAACAGTGAAAGATGTAATAAATATGTACCTATACGCAGCAGCATCACTGCAAAAACACACAATTCTACCAAGTATTTTTAACCTAATTTCCAGAGCAGATATCTTAGTACAATTGAAACAAGACAAAACTAACTCATAAGTAATTGTATGAAAAAATATAGAAGCTCATTTCAAGTCAGCAATTCCTTCATATTGATAAGTATTAGTCATGCTGGCAGATTATCTCACAACATGGGGAAAATGGAAAAAGGAAGTTATAAAAAACTCTTATTACAACACAAGAAACACCAAGTTATTCTTGAATTTTTTCTGTCCAAGATAAAACTAGACCAGACGAACTGAGCAAGTTCAAACTGGTTTTAATGGTAAGAGTGTCTGTTTGCCTTGGCCTGCAGCTCTGTGCAGACGCATCAATTAAATACAACAAAAACACGACTTCCACGAATCCTGCAGATGCAAAAATACTGAGAATTACTGCTTTACTAAAGCCAGCAAACAAAAGGAGTCAACGGCTGAAATGACAAACCCGCCCTGGTTGATCCCAGGACAGTTTGTTGTTTGATCCCAGGACAGTTTTTCAGCAGCGACAGGTTTGGTCTGGGTTTTAAAAAAATCCAGATTTAGTTTCTGTAATGTAACAATTGATTTAAAGTTTCTTCTAAACTTTCAGCCACCATGAAAATCGCATCGTTTAACATTCAGAGGTTTGGACGGAACAAAGTGTCGGACCCAGATATTCTGAAGATCCTGGTTCAGGTGAAAACACATGACTTCATTCTTAGGTAGAAAAACACCTAATGGTTTGATTTCTGCTTTGGCAAAATGGGTTTAAAGGAAATACTGGCATGAATATATGAATGATTTCAACCCGTTTGATGAAATCTGATGAACTAAACTCGCTCAGTTGTCTTTTTCTGTCAGATTATTTCTCGCTATGACATCATTGTGATCCTGGAGGTTGTGGATGAGAGCGGAAAAGCCGTGGACACTCTGATGAAAGCGCTCAACAAGTCAGTAAAAGTCTAAAACATCATCATGTTCATCTATATATGGACGGTTTCCACAACAGGTTGAGCTTCAGCTGGACCTGATTCAGCTCCTGCTTTTCCCAGAAAGAAAGTTTTATGATGAAAACACGTTTCTGTTTGTTTTGCTTTGGCCTGAAAGGGAAAATCAGTACGAGAAGCGGATCAGCACTCGCCTGGGCAGAACCGGCTACAAGGAGCAGTTCCTGGTCGTGTACAGGTGACAACTCACTCACTCACTCATTCATTCATTCGGAGGATAATTTCATTCACAAACTGCGAGTAAAGATGAGAAAATAAAATCTGACTGATCTGAACAAATATATCAGTTTATTTAACCGAAATTGGCTTCAAATTGAATGTTATCTGGGTTATAATTGTTTTGGATTTTTCATTATAGTTCAGTTTTATTTTGTTGAGACTTTTTGTGTAATTTAGTTAGTTTTAATAAGTTTTTAGAATGTGTTTGCTGCTTTTTATTAGTTATTTGTTAAATATTATTATGGTTTAGCTCAGTTTGTATTAGTTATGGTAGTTTGAGCTTTTTCATACTTTCATTTTTTGGTGCAGAATTCAAAAAGGTGAAAGTGTTGTGATTATTTATACATCCGTTCGGTAGTGAATACTCAACAGAAAGACATAAAAAAAAAAAAAATGTCTCATTTACGTACATTTACATTTTCCTGAACTGTGTTGCCATTTTGTGGACTGGCGCAGCCAGCAGGATGATGGAGCGCCGGGATTCGACAGCTGATGAAAACTGTTGGTGTGAAGGGAAAAAATTAATTTCACATCAGTTCGAAAGGCTGGAAATAGATTCATAAGCAAAAAAAAAAGAATATTTTAGCTCTAATTTCAGTATGTCTTACTTGGTTTTATAAATGCTGGTTACAGTTTTTTCCTGCCAATTATTTTTATTTATGTGGAGTGAAAAATCTTTAAAGGATGATTTTTCAAAATAAGGCTGCTGAGAATCAAGAGTTTCAAGAAACACATGGTTTTAATCACATCTGCAGATGGAGAGACACCTGACAATGTCAGATTGGCTCTGATCCTAGGAAAACTACATCCCGGATTTATAGTCTTGGTCAAGCAGGTGTGAAAAGAGACATTTTCAGCTGCTGGACATTGACGCCAATCAATTCTGAAGAACATCTAACAAACAAGTTATTTCCAAAACACGTTGAAAACAAGAGGAAGTGTGAAATACAAATAAGGGTCAGAAATGCACCTTTATGTTAGTTTGTAAGTTTAAATGTAAGTTTAAGTTTTATTCTTTAGGTGTTAAAAACTGACCTTTAACTCATGTCTAAGCAACATCTTGCAAACTGAGGCCAGGCGCTGAGACGAGGCGGCTCGGCCACTTCCTGTCACACAGCCTGCATTTCCTGCTGAAAACGGCTTCCGACTGCAGACACTATCTGTTCTTTGCAGACTGTTGAGCAACAAGTGCATCAGACTTTAAGTAAAAGTATTTAACCCCTTGGTTTGGTTGTTTCTTTAATATGATGCTAAAAGTAATTATATTCGGATATAGAAGGTATGAACTACATTTAAGATTAAGAAACTGTATGGTAGGCTTACTATAATTTTATGCCAAAGTTAATCTTGTTTCTTTATGAATCTTAAGCTAGCTTCCTATGATAAAATCAAGTAAAAAATGAATATATAAGAAAAATATTCACACCTTCATAAAGGTTTTGGCACCCTGATTAAGTTTGATGCTTCTCATGTCAAGAACATCAGAAAGTAAATGATCAGACATTTATTTCAGTTAATGTTTTATCAATTTCAGTTTTTGTTATTTTTAGTTAGTAAGTTCACATGAAACAGGTAACCCAGTGTTAAAAACACAAGTAATATGAATAGATGTTGATTTAAGATCTTATTCTATAACGAGATTAAAAAGTACTAAAGTTTAAAAAAAAGACTATGTTTGTAAATATGTTCATAAATATTGATAAAAAAAGTGCTAAAAAATCTTTTAAACCTGTGAAATATCCTTTTAATTATTGCTTTTAGTGACATTTTAAAGAACCAATAACTGGCACCGTCTGATTTCACATCAGCCAATCAGGTTGATTGTCCCGCCCCTTTAACTGCAACTCTGAGATTTAGCTCAGATTACATCTAACTCACATGAGAGCATTTGGCGGACAAAAAAAGACTGGTTTATTTTATTTATTTATTTTTTTAAAAGCGCACAATTTTTGTTTATTTGTACAATGTGGATCCACAAATGTTTATATTAAATTCTACTTTTTTAATACATTGTGTGCTCTCTCTCCTCTGTTGCTCACACCTGGCGAATTTAGAATCTCCTGATTAGGCCCAATTTCCTTATACTTTTGTAGTGTTGGTATTAATAAGGTAAATTAACTTAACTTGCCATCTGCTATTAAAAGTATTCAAAGTAGCCTTTCTAGTGGGTTACAGGTGATTTTTGTTTTCTCTTTCATAAAGTGAGGTGAAAATGTTTTGATTTTAAGTTTAATATTTGCCATCAGGTCCGATGTGGTTACACCGGTGGACTCGTACCAGTCTGACGATCAGAAGACTGAAGGAAAGGACGACATCAACAGGGATCCGTTCATCCTGCGATTCAGCAGCCCCTACACAGGTCAAGCAATATAATATATACAAACACAGTTGGAGCAGGTCAAAGATAAAGAATTATAAACTTAACCTGATTCCTGTCTTAGTTCTGGAAGATCTGGTGTTGATCCCAGTTCACATCTCACCAAAGGGCGCAGAGAAGGAGCTGGATAAACTCTACGACCTCTTCATACACATTAAGGAGATGTGGAAGACGGAGGTGAGGATCCAAACTAGACACAAACCGTCTGATGGCGTCAAAACGTGAAGGAGTTGAAACATTAAACAGAAGGAAAATTAAACTGATTAGCTGTTTGATGAGGATCAATCATCTGATTGCGTAAATATCAGCAGAGCAAAGCCAACCTGCACACAATTACTGATTATACAACAAATATAGTGGAAATTTTATTTTAATTAGCCAATTAAAGTTCATTAAGATACAGTCTATAAAATAGAAAACTAAATAAAATTGATTCTAGTCATAAAACAACTAAAACTGTTGCAAAGTAAAGGTTATATTAATAGAAACAGGCAGAAATTATGACGTAACTTATTATGACATTTTTGAGAATGTTTGTTTCAGTTTCTTTCATTCCTCTCATATATGTTCTATAACAAACCATGGACATTTATCAGTTTTAAAGTTAAAAATTTTGCCTTTTGGAATTTTTCCTAGGTTTTTTTTTTAGAGAAAAGGCTTTTTAAAATGAAATTTACACTTTTTTCCATCTATAATGGTCCTACTACACCGTCGTTTAGAGACGTCTCAGACCAACTTTCTATTCCAAACATTACTGGCACTTTTCACTAATATATGGATAAAGTCAATAATCAGGAACCTTCTTTCGTCCCTTTGGCTCCGCCCACTCTGTTAGAAATGTTTTAAAACGTTGTGTGCGATGCGATGCTTCACCAGGTGCTGAGTTTAACACGCTTAAAGGTTTCCTGTCTCTCCGCTGCAGAACGTGATGATCCTGGGCGACTTCAACGCCGACGGCGCTTATGTTACAAAGAAGGAGATGAAAACCATCCGAATCCGAACCGACACGAACTTCCACTGGCTGATCGGAGACAATGTGGACACAACGGCCAGCAACAAAAACACCAACTCATACGACAGGTACGTAAAAACCGACCTGCTCCTCAGAATGAACATTAAGATTCATAAATCCAAGGTTTAAGCAGAGGACATCATTATAAATAGGAAAGCAGATTATGTAGTTTATTTTCTGTGAGATGTTGTCACATCCTGCGACTTCCTGCTGTTTCATTCTTTTTCTCCTGGTTCAGGATCGTTGTTTACGGAGACAAAATGTTTCAGGCTGTCGTTAAAAATTCACCGAAGGCCTTCAACTTCCAGGAGGAATACAAGCTCTCCGACGAGCAGGTCTGTTGTTTCACAAGCTGAAGAGCAGCTGCTAGTTTACTCAGGAAATATATAATCTGATTTAAATGATACAGAAAAACTATCATTTGCAGATAAACAAAAACATTAAACACAGAAAACATTGAGATAAAAACTTGTTTGAATAAGTTTGAGACTGTGGATCATAAAAACAACCATGTGCCTCATAACTTGTTTCTAAAGTGGATTTACAGTTAGACGCAAAATATGTTAAACATGTTAGTGATAATTTTCAGTATTTGTACTTATATTCTTCTAGTCCAGATTGACAAAAGAAGCTTTAATAATCGTCATATTGTTTTATGACCTCTTGCTTTAGGCCCTGAACATAAGTGACCATTATCCAGTGGAGGTGGAGCTGCTTGGAAAAACAGATGGTAAGTTGTCTGCAGAACAACACCCACTTGTTTTATTCTGTGAGTAGACGAAAAGGATAAACCAATAAAACCAATTTAAAGAAATCCCATGTACATTTGTTATCGATTTAAAGGAAATTGCTGCAGTTTAATCCGACCATAAAGTCCTAACACAAACATTCAGGGCAGCTCGTTTCCTCATCTTAGTTCATCTTGACGCAGTGGCAGCTCCAGGCCACATTCAGCAGTTGGTGTTTTTCCACATAGGCACAGGGCAAACAGGGAAACGTTTCATTGTTCAATATACTCAGTGAGCCACTTCTAGCTGCCTCTATCTAAATGGAAACACGTTGATTTAAAAAATGTATATTGTTTGTGATGAAAAAGTTTGGTTTTTGATTCCTCTTAGATCTGTGTTGGTCTTTTTCCTTTTGGGTTTTAGTTAATTAGTTTCCCTCCATCAGTTTCCATCTGCCACAGCTGCTCTACTTCTCCTCTGATCTGCCGTTTTCTCCCAGAATTTAAGCTCCTTTGTTTCCATTGTCTTGGATGCTTAGAACAGATAAATGTGCCAAAACTTTCTCCAGCTGAATAGAAAGAAAACTGAAGTTATTTTCTTTGGACTAAAAGAGGAACAAAATGCACAGCTTCAGTTATTACAGCGGGAAACTAGAGATCCAGCTGACCTCTGAGCTGAACCTTCAGAGCCACATAAAGATGGTTACAAAGTGGGTCTTCTATCACCTGAAGAACATTTACAGGATTAGAGGATTAATGTCTCAGCATTAGAGAAACTCATCCAGTGTTTATAACAGCTAACAGTGTTTCACAGGTCTGAATGAAAAGTCAAAATGGTGCTGATCCAAAACGCTGCTGCTGCCGTTCTGACTAAAACCAGGAAGACGGAGCTCATCTCCCAGTTCTACAGTCCTTCACCGAGAAGAGACTTCAAAATACTGTTGGTAGTTTATAAATCATTGTACAGTTTAGCGCCACAATACATTAAAGGTCTGCTGCATCAATATTCCAGACCTCTCAGGTTCTGGTTCTGGTTCTGCTCTGTATCCAGAACCACAATTAAACACGGAGAAGCAACATTCACAAACACAAATCTGGAACAAACTTACAGAAAACTGCACAACAGCCGAAACACTGAGTCCCTTTAAATCCAGACTAAAAACTCAGCTGCTAGAGCTGCTTTTGAAACATAATCAATGAAACAATCAATAATCTGATGTATAGCGATGACACTTGAGAAAATGTAATGGTTGAATTGTGTTTTCTATGACTTTGTAATTTTTGTTTTTATTATGTAAAACGCTTTGAAATGCCTTGTTGCAGAAAGGTGCTTGATTTCATGACTCTTACCTGAGTGCAGATCTTGCTGTGTGAATAAGCAACATATTTACTTCCTCTGCAGGTCAGAGGTCAGACTCAGCAGGTCTGAAAATGGAAGGGCTCAGCGCTAAAGAAAAGAACCCACAAGATGAAAAGAAAAAACCAGGAAAGGGAAAAGGTAAACCTGGACAATGAAGACGCAGCTAAAGAGGCCGGATTGACCGGAGAAACTCTCGACCATAACACCGGCTACCTCACAGAGTTCTGTGACATCAGGGAGCATTTTGAAAGGTTTCAGTCTGTAAGAGCAATAACAATAACTAGCACATCTTAGTGCAATTAGCGCAATATCAACACAGTTTTCACACATTTTTAATGGAGTTACTGAGGAAGGAATGGAGGGCTAATCAGGCAAACGTCTGACATTTTCACTGAGAGATCACTTGTGTTGTCAGTAGTTTAGACATTAATGATCGGAAACAAATGTACACTGGTAAACCAGCTGCCTGCTTTACGTTCTGTACAAATGGCATATATTCAGTGTCATCCTATGAACAACTGTAATAAAATGCTTGCATTAACTTGAGGTGTTTTCTCAGTTTCGTCAGGTGCATTTGCTTATTCTAAAGGACAGAAAACTGTAAAGTTATTACTATTCTTTATTTAAAAAAGGTCTGTTTTCATAATCGCTTCAGGTAAAAAAAAAAAAAAAAATACGGATATTTATCCTCTTGCTCCGTCTCAGAAACTCTTGAGGAAGATGATAAAAAAAATCAAAACGTTTTAATTTTTTTTAATAAATGTAATGTTTTTCAATTACAATATATATATTTAAATAACTTAAGATGGAACTAGAAGATAGAAATGGCCGCAAATGATGTTTGAAATGCTCATTTTTCTGATTAGTTCATTTATCAAGCTGCTGAAAACTAGTTTCTTTTTCACCTTAACTTCCCCACTGAGGGACAGTAAAGCTCGTAAAGCTCGTTTACAGAGCTCTCCAACCTTTAAATCACCTTAAAGTTGTTTGGCAGCTGCCATAAAAGTAAAAGATAAACTCAGATATAAACTCTGAAATGAAACCCCAATAAACTTGGAGCAAAGACAACGATGGTAGAAAATAACCAGGAACCAGTCAGAGGAGTTTGACAGTCAGGATATCGAATGAGAAACAGCCAGTTCCTGCTCAGCTGCTGCTGATTGGCTGACAGAGAGCAGGTAAACTGCTAAGCCCCGCCCACCAATGGAAACTTGCAGGAGAGAGAAACACAGCAGACCCAGATCCCAACAGAAACTCTCTCATACTGATGCTGGTTTTCATTTCCTCACAGAATAACCTTTTTTGTTTGTTTATGTTGCCCATCAGTTTGAGAGATAAATGTTTCAGCTGAGTTTGAAGCAGGAAGTTATGAAAGAGGCGGAGTTTATCTGTTATGGCATTTCTTCTCTTTGCCCTTTTTGAACCTGAGCCACTAGTTTGCTTTTGACCAAACAAACAGCCAGTTTTCACACTCTGAACATCGTTTTGGTTACATTTCATAACTCCGAAATTCTTCCTCAAAAGGTTTGATTTTAACGCTTTTGGACAGAAGCAGCAGATTCTCCTGCAGGTGAGAAGCAGATTTCCTGTTTGATTTTTCAGCTCTGGATGCCCAACAGGTTTTTCATACTTCATTACAATGAGACAAACATCCTCCTGTTGTTCTCTGGAAGGCAGCCGGATGCTCCTTCACAGGATTACTAAATAACTTTAACACTTGACCCATCAAAGAGACGGCAAGCTGTGGTTCTTTACTGTAATTTACTTGATTTAATATAAACTGATGAGGGAAATCTTCAGGAAGGAGCCAAATGAAACCAAAATATCAGAATTCAAAGTTAAAATGTCATTCATGCAAAAACATTTGTCAATATTCTTTGAAGCTGCTACTTTTCTAACTTCCTGTCGCAGAAAGCTGTGCTTCAGAGTTAATACTGACCTTTCATGAACTACGAGAGATTTGCTTTCACTTTCAGACTGTGAAAACTCAAACTGAGACTGCTTGAGTTTTAAAATGTTCATTTTCTCTTGCACTAACTATTGTGGAGGGTTGTTTTCTGTTTTTATGTTGTTACTGTTTATTTATTGTGTAATTGTTTTGTTGCGTTTTCTTTTTCTTTATTTTATAACAGAGCCCTTTCTTTTTCTGTGCTTGCTTTCTGCTATTGTGCCAATTCCTGCAAATATACTGTGATGATTTATAGTAATGCTGATTAATGTCACTGTAATAATCAAATAAATTATAGAATAACTGTTTTTACCATCTATTTAAGGAAAATGTCTGTATAGTAGATTAGAATAGAATTGAAAGAAAATTGGAAAATTCATGTGTAACAGTGGCAAAGTGACAGGACACTGAGGCATGTACTATAAACATATATAAAAACAAAATTAAGAACATACTGTCCAAAGTAATAATATAAAATATTGTGTTACTTGTGTAGTTTTTGACTGATATTTACATTAGTTTAATGTTCTGAAACTCTTAAGTATGAAAAACACAAAAAAAGAAATTATGTAGATCACATGCAGGACTTACATGGACAAACAGACACACATTCATTGAAATCTTAATTGATTAAGAATCAATAGTTATGTATAGGGACAAATACTGGTGGACTGACTAATGGTAGCGATTTTATTGACATGCGGGGTTCCCCAAGGTTCAACCCTGGGACTCCTCAAAATTAATATCCACATGCTCAGTTTATAACAGGTAATATGATTAGTTACTATAAGTCTATGCCACTGGTTTTTAACCTGGGTTTGATGAACCCCAGGGGTTCAGCGGAGCCTCTGCTGGAGGTAAAGACTCACTTGTGTAAAGTCGTGATGACGCCTCGCTTTGCCATCACTACTGCAGAGGATCACGTTACATTGCTTAGCCAATAAGAGGATCACGTTACATTGCTTAGCCAATCAGAGGATCACGTTACATTGCTTAGCCAATCAGAGGATCACGTTACATTGCTTA
>CAEGAF010030686.1:0-18804 GCA_903067075.1 Micropoecilia bifurca | reverse complement strand
AAGGATGTGGGTGGAGAAGGGGAGGTGGTGGGTTGAACGCAGCTGGGAAGCGGCTGGCAGCTTGGGTGTGGATCCTTTATGCAGAGCCTGATTGCTGATTGAACGCGCCGGGTGAGATCCAGCGCTGAGGTCGGAGATGAGCATGACGTCGATGGGTGAACGATGGGGGCGGAGTCTTCCAGCTTGAACTTCTGCTTTAGCTCCATATGTACAGTGGACATCAGGCTAGTCGTAGGTCAGTGTTTGTGGATTTAGCCGTTCACTGATTTTTACGAGGAACGGAACTCCAAATTATTTGCTCAAAATTCACACACTTGCAGATTTTTGATACTTTCAAAATATAATGCAGCTAAAGTAGCTGAAATATCTGGGCGCAATGGCGTCTGTGAAGCAGCCAACCCAGGAGCGCAGATAATTTTCCATGGCGCCGACTGGCTGCGCCCCAAAAGTAGAGATAAAAACTGTAGATGTTAGCTTCTGATGTAGTGCTGAAATGGTTTCCACAGAGCATTTTAAGGCATATTGAGATATATATTTTTGGTTTGAACTATTAAAAAAGGCAATTTTGTGTTTTTAGAGAGGGTCTCAGGTATTTGCGGATAGCTCCCATGAATATCGTAGTCCACTGCATTGTTCTGAAACTTTTGAATACAATCACGAGTAAGATATTTGTTTTAAAATGGGTGTGGTAGATGTAATGCACATAACATCATTTTGGGAAAAAATGCTGTTTTCTATACAGAGATCTCCATAATTATAGATACTCGTAATAATTCTTAAATATTCGCCAGGTAGAATTGATAACTACTCTGCACACTGTAGGTGGACCAACGAGGAATCCTATCACATAGGTGTATACTATAACTTTAAAATACCTCAAGAAAATTAAAACTCCTTTCTGGACACCAAAGTAAAGAAAGGACAGTCAATATTGCCCACAGAGCTGCAGGGAAGAAGTGTAAATATTTAATATCAGAACAATTCTCCACACTGTCTAGACAAGTAAAGAGGTATCAGAACAATACAAACAAGACAGAGACTGTGGCCTTTGGTCCCTGTTTACAGCACACATGCTGCTTTCCTTGTTCTTAATTGTGTTGGACTGACGCCTGGGGGTCCGCAAACGTCCCTAAGCTCCTTGGCATTACTGAGAGGCAATATCAGTCTGCCACAAGTGGTCCCCCAAAAGACCAGGCTTTATCTGCAAAGGGCCAGCAGCCAGCATGAAATCAGTATGCAAAAACATGCACACAGGTGCACAATGGGGTACATGCTTCCAAACCAAAGGCAATTTGTTGCACATTTGCAACAACAGAACAAGTCTCTGTTTTTTTTTTGTTTTAGTTTGATGCAGTTCTGTTGTTTTGTGGAGCCGATGGGGTGGGTTAGAAAAAGACAGGCAGAAAGGAGCTTAGCGAAATCTTTTGTCTTCATAAATCCAAGTGAAGTATGAAGAAAACTATTTTTATATGGCGAATTGGAGAATAATGAGCTTAATTTCAGTTTTTCATAACAAAACTGGAAGCCCCAACACAAATACCACGATTCATCATTGTTATATTCTAAGTGATTGTGTATATGCAGTTGCAATAACCAAAGGTTTTATGTAGTGATGCACTGATTAAGTGGCTGATACATGTGACCTATACATTTTTGCAAAGCTTTGACTTGCCTACACCCATTTTAATAAATGCTGAATCCATTTTAAGAACTAGAACATCAACAGATGCAAGAAAAGCATGAAAATATATTTTTTCCTGCCTTCCTCCCATCAGTAGTCCACAGTTAATAATCACTAAGATGAATGCCGCTGTGTGAAGAGAGCAACAAAAAGTAGTCTCTGTATATATATTAAGTAGATTCTTTTTGACTAAAAAAAACCATTTTCAAATTCATGTTCTGCTACCAACAGGGGTTACAAGATCTTAAGGATAAAACCAGCCATATTTTGTGTTCCCCAATCAACCTTCTAATTATCCATTTATAGTTTTGCTCTCTTCCTCCCTGAATTTATGAACATAACATACATTATAAATCATAAAATACAATATCAACTTTGAACCTGCTTCACTCAGTAACAGTATTCACATAGAGAAGTGCTTTTGTCAGAATTATCTGGTAACGCTTACGGTGCATTCACTGATCATAAAAAGATCAAACGTTTTAGCTTCCAGTTGTCTGGTCACCAGTCAGAACCAAGCTAGACAACAGCCAACTGTAATCAGCAGCTGATTTCTCAATATCATTCTATTTTTAGACACATAAATGTCAAGTATTCAGGGAGGTTTGTAAATCTTGAACTCCTCTCTGACATACAAACTCACGCCTATTTCCGATATGATCAACAAATACAATAAAACTGCATGAGACGAGAGTAAAAATAAATTACAGACATGCATTCCTTTGAGTCTAGGTATTCAAACCGTAAAACTGGAACGCAGAAAAGAAAGTATAAGGGCATACATTAAAGGAAGAGGAAGAAGGCAGCTTTTGGAAAAAAACAAATGATCACCCCACTCACTATAATAACACACTGCAAATGCAATTTTCCTCAGTCCTGGTGGTCGTACACAAGCCCACCCAGGTGCAATTTAAAACATAATATTTAGAACGTATTGAAGACAACCAATGTGACGGCCTAGATTCAAACCAAAGACACATTCAGGAACAGAATTTCACTTCACTGTCTCATTAACCTCCTTTGTGGAAGACACACACACACACACACACTCGCATTGATCTGAACGCACCGACGAAGAGCCGGGTTTCAGAAATCTGCTCAGATTCATAGATGCAATTCTCAAAGAACGTGCATAATTGTCTCTTTGTGGTTTATCCAAACAAGACAGTCATTGAAAAGCAGTTGGTGACATTTATGAAGCTAGAATGCTCCAGACATATTGTCACCCTTTGACGCTGCTAAAAGCTGACTGACACAATCAGACTGCTTTGTTGAGACGATGAGAGCCGCAGCGGTGGTTAGATTTCAACCGGCTATGCTTCGAGAGACCTTATGCCTTAGTGTAAGCTCCGGTTTTTTTTCGCGGGGCCTGAATCAGCTAATAAAGGAATGGAGATTTTCTGTGCGGCTTAGGGAAGAGCAATAAATAGAACGTCTTGTTAAAGCAACCCTTTTTTTTTTTTTCAAGCTGCAAAGGTAATTTAGTCGTTCTTCTTTGAGACCCAAGGGTTACATCGTTGATCAAAGTCCAAACTTTTAATAGCAAGCAGAGATTTCCAGAAGCTCCGGTGGTTACAGCTGTGGTTTTTTTGTAAGTCGAGTTGCACCAGGCCGGAACAAATGACCGTCCACGGAGGATAACGAGAGAAGAAAAAATGACACATGAGAGATTTGAGCTGAAAGAGCATTTCAGAAACACCAGTGACATGTAAAAACAACTTAGCCCAACAACATCAAAAAGTGTTGGTGCAAGAGAGAGAGAGGCACCGGAACAAAAACATTTTCACACCACTGACTTTTTTTTATAATTTTGGTCATCTGCTTTAAAAAAAATTCCAACTCAAAAACATAAATAAACAAGACTTTAAATGGGTGTTTTTAAGGAATTTCTTTTTTAAGGAATAACAATAACAATTCTGTCAGTCTGTATGCTGACAGAATTTCCATTTATGGTTATCATTATGACTACCAACAGTAAATCCCTCAGACCCAAAGTGGAGAGTTTTCAGATTTTGTTAGTAGTTGCGTAGGGTTAAGTTACTTGATCTTTGGGCTTCACCACACTTCCTCACATCTGGCACTTTGTGACATCTTGTGTTCAGTCGAATGGCTAAACTATATTGTTTTTAATCTACACTTATCTCACTCTCTTTGAAAATGTGCAGGTATGTTCTTCTGGCATTAGTATGTTTGTAATTAGTCGAACAAAAAGCTATTTGAAGGTGTCTTTGTGAGAGAACTCTTAAGTTATGCAAGCAAAATTGTTTAGAATGGATCTTCAGCCTGGCGATGATGATGATGAAGAGGAGGAGGAGTTGAAATGGACAGTTGAGATGTTTTCAGAAAACTTGAGATCGACTTTTATGTTCTTTTTTTTGCAAAACAGAGTTTCTTTCTTATTGCTGAATCATAAACTCTGACCTGACCTGTGGCTGGTGAGGTCAGCAGTGTTTAGATGTTGTTGTTGGTTGGAGGAAGAGGAGGAGGAAGAGGACCCTGTCTAAGCTAAAATCTTGATTAAATATAAATCATTTTCTTTTAAAGTAAAAAGAAACTTGTACAGCCCTGGTGATGTGCAACATAATTAAAAAACAAGTCAATCTGAATTTATATTATCATTTGTAGCAATAATACCAATTCCCATGCAATATAGGGGGACATTTAGATCAAGTATTCCACTGAAGTCACTGCGTCCTCTCCTGAGAATTGATAAGAACAAAAACAGGTTGTAAGTAAAGCAATGTAAAGGCAATATTGAAATTTGATATCAGTACCATGATGTACAAACATTTTATTAATTTGAGTTCCTCTACACTTTAATCACTTTTCCTGTGGTTCAATCTCAGGTACTAAACAGCTGATGCAAATTGTGTCTTCCTTTTAAGAAACTGAATTTAAAAAAATGTGAAAGCTTTAACATGTCACACATTAGATTTAAATTAAAATATCACACGCCAATTTAATCACATTGATTTAGTGGTGTGAAAACACACACAGCTCACTAAACTGTACACAACACTCGGCTTGTGAAAACGACAAATCACAACATTTTGGGAAATCTAAGAAACTGTTTCCCACAGAGGCGCAGAATATTTCATTTTCGGTTTGACTACTCGTCTCCTTCTGCAGTTCTAATATCAAAACAGCTTTCACATTATATAACAGATGTCTTGCGAATTTGATACAGAGTATTGCACAGTCGTTTTTGTGTAGAACTACTCAGTTCTGGCTGAATCAGAAATTAGGATTGGAACTGCAAATTACGTGCTTCCAAAAAAATGTAAATTGCTTTTTAGTTGAAAGCAGAGAAAAAGCTTAAAACCAGATGCCATCTTCTGTGTCATTAATAGCTAACACACTGTCATATTTCTCAAAGGGCTTACAACAGTCAGTATCTTGTCTGTCAATTTTACTGTTTTTCTTTTTTTTTTTTCCTTTTACTGAGAAAATAACTTGTTGCAACACTAGTAATTTAAAAAGTATTAGGGGCTTTTTTATTGCTTTTGGAACTGAGCACTTTGAGATTTTTTTTTTTGGCACTTGTGGTCCTGATTGAGCAGCAATTTGACAGGAACAAGAGTGAATAGAGAAGAGGAAGCGATGCAGCAAACAGTCGCAGACCTGGAATCAAATCCAGGATATTGAGAGCAACAGTCTTTGCTTTTGGTGCTCCAGCTTTACCTACTCAGCCACACAGCGCTCAGTATTTTTGGTATTTAGAGATCACAAACACATATGTACAAAATTGGATTTTATTGGGTTGTATTAGGCTCACAGCTTTCGCAAAACATAACCTTTATTGATGTCATGAAGCATCAAATCAGAAGCTACAGCCAGAAAAAATAAAGAAATGAAGAAATAAAATGCTCCTTTAGGACGTAACCCTCTTTTCAAACTTTTACTCATGACTTTTAAAGGTTCCAGGACCAGAACCCTGGCTGCCTAATTTTGTTCATTACATTTGAAGGTAACATCCATCTTCCTAAACATCTCATAACATTGCAAAACAAATAAGCCAATTTAACTAAATGTCAACCATTTCTCTTTCTCATTTCCTGCAGACACATACTCTAAATATACACACTTACTCATTTGTAACATGAAATACAATGAACCAATAAATACCATGCATTCTTTCTCAGGCTGTAATAAACTGCAATTAGGTGGAAACATAGAACACTGTCATTCAGTCAAGAATGCGGGGGAAGGAATGCGAGCGTCTCAGGGCCGGAGAGAGGTGTCTGAAATCACGCTTTCGCTTGTATCTTCATCATTAAGCCAAGTTTGAACATGGGTTTCCAATCCCGAGTTATGAATAACTCTAGTTACACTACTAGACCGTACTGTAAGGCGGCCCGTTCTGCCCACTGCCCTTCCAGCAGCACAATGCAGCAAAATGAGGCGAGTCTTTGGGGAGGCGAGCCAAGGTCATGTGCATGATAACACCTCCCGACTGCAGCACCCAGATGTTTAGGGCAAGATATGAGGCTACGGGGAAATGTAAACTCCAAGAAATATGCTTATAAGCTTAGCCACGGGCTCGGTAAATAATTCACCAGAGGTAGAAGCGACTATTGATTATTGGTCTGTCATATACGTAGAAGTAATACCGTATTATGGAACGCCAGATTTGATGGCCAGAAGTTACTTACTATTAGCGAGTAGAAGTCTGAATAATTGACTTATTCTCTGAATTAAATAGCACATTTGTTCGAACAGATTTTTCTTTTTTTTTCTTTTTTTCTTTTTACAATGCCATGAGAAGAAAAAAATTGTTGGCCATCTGTTAAATGCTCACTGGAAAGGTAACAAGCGAGACGTCCCCGGGGTGCTCTCGAACCGGAACATTGCTGGTGCATGATAAACATCTGAGCCAAGTAGGTCATCGGGACACTTTAACCAGGGAGCAAATCCATCAAGCTGTCTGTGACAGAAAGCGAGGACCAAACATATTGAGCCCTTCAGCTATTATCACTCCAGTTTGTATGAATTTAAGAATATTTCATTGCGGCTCTTAAAAATGTTTTTAGCCCAATGGAGTGAATTAAAAGGCAGTGTGCTCAGCGTATTACAAAAATATGCCTTTTATGGCTAATCCCACTTTATTTCTAACAGCGAAATAAATACTCTTGAGAAGAATAATCCCCATCTGCCGTATGCTGTGCGTTATATCACTTCGGCGCGGTGAGCGAATGACCTGAGGTGGGTGATAGTCTGAAGCTTACCTCCTCTATTTGTGATGAGAAGAACCTGAGAGCACAAGTGCCCTGGAAAGGCCAGCAGACAATCCAAGGGGTTTATTTTCACTCCATTAAACGTTCAGCGAAAGAAAAGTGGTTGTACACGACATTGATTACCACTCAGGCAGAGCTTGGCGCTGAAACTTCTCAGAAGAACAGATACTGGATTTGCCAAGCGGCGGTTTGCTTTTCAATAAATGTTGCAAAGTTACTTTTGCATTTATTGATTTCGTCGTTAAAAAGCCGGTCAGTTTTATGTCAAATTATGGAAACGGCAAAGACCTTAAGTAGAAAGAATGCAGAACTTGATAGATGTTCTTTCATTTTACTATGATCATATTTAATTCACCTTTAAATAGAAGTATTTCATAAGATTTGTTTCTTTTTCACATGTTAGTTGTCAATCAACAGCATAGCTTACCTATTACATTTTTTTAATATCTCTGTTGCTAAAAAATCTATTATACTGCATTTTCCACGAAAATTTCAAGATAGGTTGGTGGCTGACTCTAGCAACAGAGTAACACTTTTTAGACAACAAGAAGTCTAATAGAACAAGAAAGCTCTTCATTTAAATGTTTTGCTTTATGCTTTTAACCTCTGTCCCCCATACCTCACGGTGGATTTGTGAATACTGTAACCCTTTTGAAAGTCACTAAATTATGGTAAGGGTCTACATTGCCTCAGGAATAAAAATGAAGATTGCTGTTTTTGCAAAGTTGGCTCTGCTAACCATGCTAACAATAATCAATTTGTTTTGGTAGTAAAGCTGGTTTAAAGGAATTGCTTATTCACGTGTCGTGATGTCCCCTTTGCTCATAACATAAATATTAATGACCACTCAGGAAGGCTAAAAAGAAAATGGAGAAATGTGTCTTTTATTTACCATGGTGTGTCACATTGTATGAGGATTGTTGACCAGTGTTTGCACTGTTTCATAAATTTTACTTGAAAACTGCCCTACGATCATCTGTGCACTCAGATGTCGTATATTTTAATAAATGAGACCCACTTAGAGGAGAGAGAAAGAGACTTCAACATGAGCACCAAACTGACAGATAAAAATAATGAATAAAAAAAAGGAGAAGCTTGTTGATAGGGAGAGGCAGATTTATCAAGCTCTGCAAATTAGCATCTGTTTGCAGATCCTAAATAACACCTGTGGGAGTGTCCGCTGCTGTGGGTGATGACCTAAAGCTGCTCGGTTCTGGAAGCACAGGAGCAACCGGCTCATTTCAATAATGACTGAAGCAGTCTGCCAGGAGACATGCAAATTAGCCCATCACTGTAAACAAGCAGACCTGTAAATAATCAGCAGCTTAGGATTTGGTTCCACAAAAATAAATCTGATCACCTGTTCTGATACTTGAAATATGCTGCGAGCCTCACAAATAAGAAGTGGTAAGCTGATACATTCACCCCAATGTCAGTGTACGAGCTTTTACATAGATATATTCATCTATACTATTTTTTCATGGTCGAGGATCAGATGTAAATGTCTCAACTGTTGTCAGATTTCAGTAATAAGCCGTCCAAAGAGCCTGCAGTTCATTCTGCTGGGTGGGTGCATCCCTGTGATTCATATAAGAGAAAAGAAAATGCATGCTTGTCTCATATAGGCTATCAGGGGGAATAAAATGAGAACACTGAGACTGACTGTGGAGAAAATGTGAAAATGAAATACAAAACCAGGAAGATATCAAAATTTTTGTTCAGCATGTTTTTTATAGCTAATGCTTATCTTACATGTAACTCAACCTATAATGAATTTTTATAATATTTTGTTGCAATATATTGGAGAATTCTCAGCCATATAACACAACTGAATAATTGAATTTAATACTATACAGAGCATTGAAAAACTGTATGCCCTATTTTCAGATTTGATCTTCTCTTTTGTTTTTGACGCAAATTCAATTTTTTTCAGTGTCAATTTTATTACTCAAGGCTGAAAAATTATTCAGATTTACCTGGCTATATTTGAAAAACTTACTGTAGCTGTAAATTGTAAGTAATTAAGACTTAACTGGTTGTAATAACTGCTTCCCGCTGTCCTCCACAGAATTGTTATAATTCAGCCACATTGGAAGTTTCTTTTACCGTAATTTGTCCATTTCAGCATATGCCACAACATCCTAATAGAGTTTAAACCTACAATTTTTAAAAATGTTTTTCAGCTTTTGAGCCATATCTTGGTTTAGCATTAAAAATGTCTGATGATCTGAAACATTTCAATGTGATAAAAAAGGCAACAAAAAAGTAGTCAAAAACTATGCTCACTACAACAGATGTAATCAATCGTGTGAGTGTGAATAAATAATATTCAATTCAACCATATTTTTAAATGTAACAGAATTTATTCTTGAAACACTGATGCTTACAATCTCTGATAAATCTGTGCAAGCAGACTGTAGCCACTAGAGTCTTTAAGGCATGAACGTGTTGAGCATATCAGTTCATAATACTTTTGACAGGCTATATTTGGGAAATTACAGAGGGAAAAGGGAAATCTGACTGCCTTAATTAGGACTTGAACTTGGACAGGCAATTTATGTCATATGTTAGCATGGGAGACTCCTGAATAAAAGCCCCACACACCCCTGAAGAGGGTCTCACCACTTCTGAACCTCTTGAAATTACTTGAACCTTCCCAGTAATTGAACCTCCCTACAGACATCAATTTTCCATTTGCACCAGCCAAGTAAGTAAAGTAAATAAAATCAGTAAGTAAATTGTGAAGTTTAAAGTATTGACTTGGGGGTCGGGGAGGCTACGAGCGGAATACAAATGGATGACAGACTTTTGAAAACCCTGTGCTATTTTACACAACAATTCTTACAACTTTGCACTGGTCTATCACATAAAGCATGAGGGGAAAAATGCAATGAAATTGTGACTGTAAAATAAGATTATTTAGTAAAGGTAAATGGATAAATAATTTGTAAGGAATTGTGTTGGGGTGAAGGTTCAATGTTGTTTCCATGGACACTCTACCGAGCAGTCGGGACGGCAATCGATTTGAATAACGAGGTTAAATGGTGACAGCACAGGTCCAACTATAGTAAGTGAAAATATTTAGAATTCTATTGTATAGTATGTTTTTTTCTCTCAATAAGACTTTGTATCTATCATATGTTCATCAAAATCAATTATTGCATGTCAGTAAACATCTGGATGACTTGAGACACAGTCATCCACCTCTGTAAGTGTCTCTGCAGGAATCAGAAGCTGCTTTTGACTTGTGACATAAATGATCCTGGCATTGTCTGTGACATGCATGTTCACTCTGCTGCATCCATGGTAACCTTGTGAAGGTGAGGGCAAAGCAGTGAAGATACCTTATTTGAATATCTATTAAAATCAATTTTCTTTTTTTTTCACTGAAAGTGATTTTGCATGCGTGATTCCATAAAAGAGAAAAAAAGACCTTCCAAAAGGGCTATAAAAGAAATGAATGGACTAATATTCACTTGTGCTGCCATATTTTGTTAGCTGAATAAATTAAACATACCTCTGAAGAGTGGCCTCCAGGAAATTGTTTTTTTTATGTCCTGAAGTACAATATGGATTTTTATTAACTTGTCTTTAAAATAATTTGTGACCGGCGATTCCACCTTAAGAAAAACAGTCTCCAGCTGCCAACGTAACCACATCTGGTCAAACTTAACCTATGGAAGTCTTCATAAAACTCAAAAATTACAACGAGGTACCTACAGCAGGCTCTTGCTGCAGTTGAAAAAAAGTCTACGAACGCATGCCTCGAGAATCAGAAGGAGACTGCACAAGTTTAATTTTCATTTGACATGCGCAAGAAAAAAAAATTTGAATTTTAGCAGAGCACAGGTTTGGCATAAACCATGCAGTTATGGGAAAGGAATCTTCTATCAGTTGCCAAGCATAGAGTTAGAAGTATGGTGGTGTGAGGATGCTTTGCTGAAGCCAGTTCACAATCATAGACTCCAACGTAAAAATAAATAAGTAAATGAAAACCTAATGTGACGCTATTGATAAAAACTATAAATATGAAGCTGACCTGGATCCTGCAAAATTACAGCAACCCAAACGTGTCAATCCATCAAGGCCTGCCTGAGGATGTAGAAATGGAAAATCCTGAGCCGAGTTAAAGCCTGACTCTTGATTTCACTGAGATGCTGTGGGCTGACGTTAAACCCTCCAACATCTAGCTGAAAGTCAGGTGACGTTTCCTCAGGCTGCTGTCAGCGCTTGGAAGAGAGCTACACGAAGTAATTCCAACAAAGACGTGAGTTGAGGGGTAAGACTAGCTAATAGGGGCCAGGGTGTCCTAACACATTTTTGTTTTCAGTCTTTGTGTAATCATTAAACGTTAATATTTGTTGTGCGATCAAACGTTCGCACTTTCTTTTCCAGAGATAAAAAGATTACCGCTGAATGGGTTTTTTAAAAAAAGCCTTTCTGATGGACGTAGAGAGAGTGAGTTCTGACATTCTGATCTTAAAGAGGCAAACAGAAAGACTACAGAAAATTAATTCAAAATAAGTACAAATTATTGCTGAAGATTTAATATATATTCAGATTTTTTTGGGGGGCTAAGATCTATGAAGACTTTGTGGAGGACGTAGCTGTAAGCAGAGTTGTGCAAGGGGCATTTCGTCTTATACGTGCTCTTCCACTTGCTAATGAGGCTTACTGTCAAAGGCCTCAAAGTGCCTTGAGAGTCCACATTCCAATGTCAAACTTTGCTTAATGAAGGTAATATTATATGGTCATCCCTGTAATCACAAGGCCAGTCCTGAGGGCACGGCTCTCACATTTGCCTTTGATCCATCTGCCTGCACCGTTAGCTCAAGGCTTACTTGAACGCTACGAGCCAAGAGGTGTACATTTAAAGCCTCGAACTGAATTTTATTAAAAAGGTAAATAAATAAATTCAAATGACATGAAATCATTGGATGGTACAGAAGCAGCACAATTTTATGCATTTATGACTTCATGCGAGTCATCTGTTGATAGACGAATGTCGGGAAATGTGCACCCCGTCAAGAAAGCTGACTTACCTCGTTCCCCGAGGATTACTTGGTAAAGTGATGGCCAAGTTGATCAGCTGGCCGTCATATTCATTCAAGCAACGGTGGATGAAGAGCATTTGTCATTTTAGCAAAAAGCAATAGTGTCGAAATACTAAAATGTAACGGTACCATCCTGCAAGTCTTGCCTTCCCGCAGACTCATCTTCTTAATTCTATTCCACTGCATAGAATTTCAAAAACTACCTAATAATAGATGTGCTAATTAAAGCAAATTATGCATGTTTTGGGCTCTTCTGTGAGAGATGCTCTGATGGGAAACGGCTCTTTATGCGGCAGCCTTCACATAAAGCTCTTTGAACCCTGTCAGTAATGACAAGGAGACAACTGAAGGAGAAAGATGAGAAGGATCGAGGAAGTGGCGAAGGGATAATGCACGCTGCTGATGTGTTCTCTCGCTGCACTCGGGCATTCTTTGTTGTTATTCTAACTAATCTTAGGTTTAACAGTCAAAAGCGGCCCTAATTGATATGTATGAGAACGCATCTATTTCCCCGATGCGCCTGAGCATGAACACTGAGAGACTGCTGAAGATCTATCTGGAGGCATATTGATTCAATTGATTATTAGCCGCCTGGCTGGAGAGGAGGGATGACTCACAGGAAGCATCTCCGAGGTCGCGTTACCGTGACCTTTACGGCTTTCCAAATACTCTTTTCTCCTGATTACTTTGAATCCTTCATTGATGAGAGGTAGCGCATTTCAACGCCTGCAGCATTTCAGCACAGGTCGAGAAGTAAAAGCGCAGATATGTTTTGTTTTGAGATGGAGAAAAAAAAGAAAGAGCAAAACCACGCCTGCTAAATGGATTGCACACGATGCATTTGCATAATAAACACATAATTCAAGTGCAGAATGCCACTGTAGCTTATAAAACCTCAAGACTGTAGAGAGCAGATTTATTTAACCAAGCAATTACCCCAAGTGCCTTAGCAAACAGACGTAGCTGGACACTGACCTCAGAACAGGAAACAAAGGCGAAAGAAGTACAAACACGCGAGAGAAAACCACAAGCCCACAAGGATTTCTAAGCTTAGGCCGTTTCGGTGTCCATCTGTCCACGAGTGCAGCCATTGCTTCACTATTTAGGGCTTTTTCTCTGTGTGTGTGCGTGTTTGTGTGTGTGGGGGTGTGTGTGTGAAAAAAAGAGAAAAGAGGCGCAGCCAAAGATTTTACAACTCTGCAGCGCTCAGTGTGTCAAAACCACAAACTTGTGCATTTTATTGATGGAAGGAACATATACACAAATAAAAATGTGAAAACAAGTGTGGCTTCCAGATGTGTCCAGTGTGCTTTACTCTGAGAAAATATGGAATGAAATGCAGTGTAACCAAACGCCATTAGAGGTCACAAAATTAGCGATTAAAATTCATCTTAAGGTGACTGGTCAGGTTTAGATAGCATTAATTAGAAATCGGCTAAGTAATTATTAAACGAGAACGTCACAAATCTGGTCTTTCTGCACGAAACGTAACAACAAACCCATTGTTGAGATAAAGAGAGAGAGAAAGAGAGAGAGAGCTTTACGGACCTGTTTGGAGTTTGCAACAAGCTACACGGACACAGGAATGTGAATGACCTAGTCAAAGTCCAGAGCTAATTTCAAATGAGAATCTGTGTGAAGACTTGAAAACTGATGTCACCAGACAACCTTCATCCGATGTCACTCATCATCGGGAGTTCTCACAGAAAGTAGAATCCCCGGATGGCAACACTGGTAAATATGAACACTAAAAGCAATATTTGCTTGTAGTGAATTTGCCCAAATATAAATGTAAACTACATTTTTATAGTTTTTTTTAAGATATATAAAAACTAATAATAATAATTTTCAGGTGTTGGCGATTTCACATTTGACCGGTTTTAGAAATGGTGCCACAGAATCTTTCATCCCATCCACCTGTTTATTTGTATCTAAGGAAATCAAGAAGTTTTGCTCTACCTGATGAAATCTTCACATTTAGATCATTTAACCTGTTATTTAGGGTAAATCTTTACATTTGAAAATAGGAAAAATGTTTAACTATTCTCTTAATCCTGCTGCCCTAATCGTCCACAAGTTCACACGCGTGGTTAGAAATGCGTACTTTTGTTTTCCGTACCTATTCGCAAACATTCATTTTCATAACAGTCGCAAAGTTTGTGATTGTAAAGTGACGGTCTGTGGAAAGGTTTGAAACACTTAACTGAAATCGAGCCATATGAACTAAGCCGGCGTGTGTGGAGAGGGCTTGAGGGGGAGCAGAGCAGATTTAGGGAGTCTCCTTCAGGCAAAGAAGCTGCTACCTCTGTCGAGCAAGCAGACGCCAATCGATCCCTCTCGAAATGAAGACTGGGGCGTGTAAATGCCGCTTTGGCTCTGCGCGCGCATGTGTGTGTGCGTGTCTGTGCATATGTGTCCTGGTGTCTCTGGGAAGATGTGATGACCTGTGAACCCTGGGCCCACAGGCACTTGTCAGAGCTCCCAGTAACTTAATTCTCCCCAGGTTAGCAACCACACTCGCAGCTCCAGAGGAAACCGGCGAGTAAACAAGGGAAGCAATCATGAATCACAGCTTTCGGCAGGCGATCCGAAAACACTCATTAAAAAAACGAGCTTACGCTAACACCATTACGTATGCATTCATGCACACTCAGGCAGAACCAAGCAATTCCAGCCACATCTGCAGGGGCTTGAGAGGATGGGATACAGTTCTGGTTATTCCGCTTGAGCTGTTCGTGGTGGGCAACATTTTCTTAAGCAAGCAATTGAATTAAACGCTGCTCAGTTGGCATTACAGTTTGCTTTCTTATAATGAGTAATTCTACTAATCCTTCAGATGACAGTGAAGGCATCATTTTTGTTGGAGGATACACAACTCTTCAGAATCAGACTGTAGATATGTAGATTCAAACTAATATTTTGGCACGGATGGTAACTATATCTTTAAAGTCATACTAACAGGTTATTTCTTATACGATTTAACCTTTACTTTGAGTAAAAGGAGGCAGAGGATCTGGATGGGCTACAGAGAAAAGGCCGAACATCACCTTTTTATGTCAAAACCCTGTGAAAGGATTAAGGGGAAAGATGTTCCTTTTGGAAAAGTGGGCATTAAAACAAGCGCAGAAAATATTTATGCCACCGGTGGTTTCGTTAAAAATATTTAACTGAGGAAATTTTTTTCTCCCAATGAAAGACTGTGTTCAATTTAGAAGCTGATTGTTTTTCAACAATGTTCTCAGAGCCTACCAACGTAATCAAAGTTGATTTCTTTTCACATATCTTCACCGAGGCTGTCTATAAACCTAAAAACAAAGTCCAATCAACTCGTGAGATTGCTGGAAAAAAACGGAAAATCCTCAAAGCCTGAAGGCAGTCGTTATCTGAACCAAACCCAACATCCCCTCCTCTGAATGGATTCTACACTTGATGCCCAGAGAGAGGAATGACACAAAGTATCCAACGTAGCAAACAAATCCACACTCATTAAGATGCCTTCCAAACGAGCCGATGTCCCGAAGCGTATTAACCGCACGCTTCCCACTGGAGAACGCGAAGAATTTCTGACAAATTCATCCGAACATAAAAGAAAGTGGCGCACAAAGATGTCCTGTCAGCAGCCTCCTCATTAGGAGCGGCATCCAGCTCGCCGCTGTCTCCGTCACCCGGACCACAGGGTGCCTTGTTAAGCTTAAGAGTTCGACACAACAGGTCAGCTTCTCCCAATCGAGCCACTGTAACCGGAGGTCCAGCACTGTGCGGCAATGCCGCGCAGCATTCTCGAGTCTGAGCCACAACGGCCTTTGCGGTCGTGAGCGCCCGTCGCCAGAACAACATGAGTGAGTACATGTGAACCCCCGACCTGTGCACATCTGACGCCAGCAGACGAGCCACATGTCTCAGTTAAACTGTTTCCCCACGGGGCCGCCGCGAACACGGCGCTGATGGAATTAGACTGTGCTCTGCCGGTCTCTGAGGCCCTCTGGTACCTCCTTCTCCACTGATAACATGCGAACGAGAAGGCAAAATTAGCCCCAGAGGACCTTGGCTACTTAATGCTAATGTAATTAGATTATAAATTAGCTTTGCTAGGACAATTAGCACAACAATCCTCTATTTATTAGCTTGGGATGAATGCAGTAGGGAAGATCTAGTTTAAAAATCGACCTATCATGCTGTGCAAAGCGCAATCTATTTTGCCACTTTTCAGCTCTTGTTCATAGCTTTATTGGCAATGCAGAGAAATAATGCCGATTTTACACAAAGAGTGAACACTTACTTCCTATTTCAGGTCTCTTCCTACACTCTGATGGCAAAACCACAAACCATTTAGGCGGTCGCATCAGTAAAATGTTACAAGATAAAAGTCAATGGTGATCTTAACACAAGTGCATGTCTATCCTTTAGATTTGTATAACACAACCAAATATAACAGATTAAGTTTAAACTAAGTGTATCTCATGAAGTCAATCCACTTTACAGATTTTTCTTAGAAGCTGCCAGAGGAATCTTATTAAATGATGCAGAACAATTTAATATGTGGTACCTTTTTGTTGTTAAACATTACAGGCTGAAGTGTACTCACAATATTTGTGGGTTTTAGGGACCACAACCACCTGAAAATAACTTAAATCTATAAATACTTAAGATCCCCTCTAAAAACACTCACAAATGCCCATTTTAATCGTTCAAACACCAAAGGCGCAGTAAAAGACCTTAACACTACTGCTGAATCTAACTTAAAAAGTCTTTCTTATCACCGCTCTTGGAGGTACAGCCAATCAGCACCGAGGAAAACGAATAGCATGACTGGATTGGTTGCTCAGCGAATGCCAACCAATAGCACAACAAGTAGCAATGTGCTCTGGAATTTCAGCTTCAAAAGCTGCGATTTCTTTTAAATATGTCAGATATGCTTTATGAGAACATCTGCGACTGCGTAGCAGCGTTTTGTGTGAACAATTTGGAGTCAAGTTCCACAAGCAAAATCTGCATACACTGAACCGTAAATAAGTTGGAATCCACTGTATTTGAAAGCAAAGTCACAAACGTAACCTTACGACTCCAACAGCGTCAGGCATACTCACTTTTCAATCCGTCCATGCACCGAGCGTATAAATGACGATGCAACAATCATTGGTGTGGAAGTTGTTAGTGAGAGAAGAAGCCTGAATTTCAGTATCGGTAAGACGTTTGAAAAAGCCAAATAAAGCTCAAAAGTATAATAAGTTCCTAAAAATGAAACTGAAATTTCCACACAAGCACATTGGCTGTTTGTTCAAGCTGCTACAACAGGGAGTTGGAAATCATCCAGAAGCCAAACATATCACAGCAGCGACGCTCTGTTGCATCTTTCTGAGAGGTCATAGTTTGTGCTGGGTCAGGAAATGTTGGCAGGCATACAGCTAAAGTAAAGACCTACAAACCATACAGGAAACACACCCCAGGCTGCCAACCATATTAATTGTACTAATCCCTCATATAAGCTGTGAAACACCCACTGCTCTCTCTTAAACAATTATTTGATCACATTAGAAAGGTTTGTTGAGGTCTTGGTATAGTTGCGACAAATGAATAAATCATTTAAGGTGAGAGTAAATCGAAACATTTCCCACTGAAATGCTAAGTTGGATGCTGATGTCATGTATTTTGAAATGAATGAATCTAATTAAAGAACAAATCAGACTTTTAATCTTCTCTCAAAAACAACATGCAAAATCTGAAGTTAGTCTCATTCCGCATCAAATACACACCAACAAAAATTGAGAATGTTATCTATTGCTTTCAGATTGGATCCAGTGTTACTGACATTCCTGCCTTTGTGTGTGAAAGAGAGAGAGAGAGAGAGAGAGAGAGAAAATGGGGCTGGTAGTTTATGTGAGTACTTACACCTGATATTCTAATGAATAATTGTAAAAAAAAAAAAAATAAAATAATATATATATATATAAATATTTATATATATATAAAAGATTGACAACAAAAAAATCTGCCGATGACTAAATATGGCTGAAATGTGAACAGATTTCCGTAAAATTGTCTACAAGTGTCTAAATGTGTTGAAACGGGAAAAAATCATACACAGTAATAAGTTTTTTTTAAATTGTGTCCATAAAAGAAAGGAAATGTGTATTGATGTATTAAAACGAGAAAGAGGTGACTGGGGCCCCAACGGGCCACCTGAGTCTAATATTTTACATGAGCCGTATTAGAGCTCGATCTATTGGCTTAAAAATGACTATTTTCAATCTACATCTCCGTCTGACCGACCGTGAGCAGAAATCGAGTGTTTGAACTGCGAATGCCAAAAGCTCTCAATCTACGAATCTACTAGAATCTGCAAAAAAAAAAAAAAATAATAATAATAATAATAATAATAATAAAAAATATATAATAATATATATTTTTTCTTTTAGGAGACGTTTGCTCTGCTCTCAGATAAAACATCTCGGGCTGCAGACTGACTGATGGAGCGAGAGCTGAAGGTGTTTCACAGTCGAGGCTGTTAAAACAAAGTGTCTTCTTTCAACGCTAGTTTCCAGTTCTGTTTTTTTTCTTTCCATCGACAAGAAAAAAAAAAAAAAGCCCCACCACGGCACTTTTGTTCCCCTCAACTGAGCGAGCGAGGAAAGATAAGGTGTCATCACTCCGACATGAAGCTGAAGGTCCCTGTTTGGATTCTGCCCGCTTCAATGGCCAGATGCCACCACATGTTCCGGCCTCTTGAATTGTGTTGCTTTTACTAAGTGCTCGATTGAGTGTCTCTTTTTTCCTGTCTTCCTCGTTTTGTCACGCCAACATATATATATATATATATGTTGTCACGCCAACATAT
>CAEGAF010030680.1:0-14731 GCA_903067075.1 Micropoecilia bifurca | reverse complement strand
CAATGTAAACTATTGCATTGTACTATTGCACTTACACCCTACTCTACCATAGTCTTTAGTGTGTGCATGTGTAATTCCTAAAAGATTTTCTTTCAGGATTGTATTTAGCTTCATCCATCTTCCTGTCCACTCTGAGACGTTTCCATGACCCTGTCAAACAAAACTAAATTGGACCCAGCAGTTACTTGTTTTAATCAATGCTGTTGATAAAAGTAATTTGATATGGTGACTATTACATTTTGAAATGTGCAAACTGGCAAGAAGAAAAACGGCACAGAATGAGACATGTTTAATGGTTTATGTATCGACGCCTCTGTCCCACCACCTGGAGGCTTTAATCGTTTTTCTGCAGATTTTCATTGATTCAGTGAACAATAGCTATTTAGCTGTGAGAACTTGACTTTAAAAATTTTGTTGCAAAGACAGCAACATTTCCAGTTGAAAAAGTAGAAAACTAACATGTCATTGTTACATACAGATCTTAAAGAGAAATCGGAATGTGCCAGTCAGAATCTGACGGTTTTTGTGTTTTGATTGCTACTTGGTTTTGTATTGGGATAATTTTGAGTTGTTATTTTTCAGTTTGTCACAGTGATTCCTAACTCTGTTTGCGTGTGATTTTTAGCTGTCTTTTGTGTTCTGTTCTTGGTTTATGGGTTTAGATTTTATGTCAATGTTTATCTTTAGTTAAACGTGATTCCTTCCTGTCATGCTACATCATGTCATGTTCATTTCTTTATTAAAGTGTAATTTTCCTCCAGTTCTTTCTTTCAAAAATAGAAAGATCTTTTCTGCTTTCTTAAGAAAAGCTATGCATCCATCAGATGCTACAGGCATCAGATACTTAGTCAATATTTCTCCAATAGAAAGCTGAGATGGATGTGAAAGAAGTAAGAGGTTTTATTAAGAACATGGCTAAGATTCGAGTGATTGATGGTCAATCAATCCTGCCAAAAAAAACAAAAAACAAAAACTTTCATAGTCGGCTCACTGCTGAGATTTATATATACACACACACTCCACAAACTGTGTGGGTCTTTCATCCAAAGCGTTTAGTAACACAAAGTGTAACTCACAATGTCAGCATCGACACCCAACGGCACAAATTAGGAAGATGCTGCCAGATGCAGAATGACAACATTAATATATTTTATTTAATTTTATTACTAATGTAAAATGTGGGCATGCTTTGTCTTTGAAAAGCAAAAACAAAGCTGTTTGCTTAGGGAAAATTTGCCACAGGAGGAATATAAGTGACCTTTTCAATGTGAACTTTTGCCACTAGAAAAGTCTTTTAATTGAACCGTATGTAATCTTATAGCATTGTGTCATGCCTGCTGGTAATATGATGCTGAGCAGGGCAATAAAACTGTCAATGCCAGGACATCATTGTTAGTTTGACTAAAGCTTTTGCAGTTTGCAGAGCAAATTGGTTGCAGAGCCAAATAAATTATACCACTGTCAACTGTCTCCAGCAAACAAAATCCTTTTTGTTTTTGCCAATTAAAATAATACGTTTTTATATTGTAGCAGCATAGTACACATTTAGAAAATACTAACCTTTCCACTAACTTGAGGAATTACAACAGCACATTGAAACAGAAAGCCTGAGCACTGGTCACACTCTGTAGCAATTAACTATTTCCATACAATACAACTACATATAATAATGTCCACTAAGCAAAATACCTGCTGATTTTCTGCAGAATAATTTCTTTCCAGGGACAAATGAACAGTTTCAACAAGCATTCAGAGCAGAGAAATGAGCCTCCATCTCTGTCCTCTTAGTACAAAATGAGCATGACTCACCATCACTGACCGCAGACTGCATGTACAGTGTTTACTAAGAGTTCACAACATGTTCACAGGCCTGGGCTCTGAGTCACAGATGAGTAACAAAGACTTTCAGATTTCTATTTTTTATTGAAGCGCAGGGAAATGATTAATATATTGAGCAGTGTGTGATACATCCATATAACACTTTCCCACAGTTGTTTTTTTTAAGTGTTTGAGTCAGTGATATGATCTTGAGGTGGGCAGTAACTAGTTACATTTAGTGACCTCCATGTATGTGAGTAACTTTAAATAGACAAATAAAAGCATGTCTAGGGGCATAAATTACTCAAGTAGAAATTTTACTACTACTTCAGTTTTATTATCTTGAAATATTGCTTCTCTTACTCGAATACACTGTCTGGCTGATCTTCGGTAAGTTACTTCACCGCATGATGACCTAACACATTTTAACCAAACATATATCAGGCACAGACACACATAGCTGTGCAAACAAGGTTCAGTTCTACTGAGCCTACTGCTAAGTTAAGTGAACATGCAGCAAATAGTTTATACTGTAATTAGACCGTAATTTTCATTTGCTCTAAAGTCTTTATGATTCTTAGTTCTGCAACAAGCTCCATAAAACTCTGAGATGTACTGAAAATGCTGGCTCCTTTAAATTAGGACTGAAAGTTTTTTTCAGTCTGCATTTTAACATTTGTCCCTTTTTAAACCATGGCTTGTAGTGTTTGACATACTAACTCTGTTCTAAAGAACAACATATTTTTTTAATTGTTTTCTTTTGACTTGGTTTGTGTGTGAATGCTGCTATATAGATAACCATACCATACCTTCCATATCACTTTTTTTTTTTTTACATAATACTAGAATATATTCAAGTTCAGAAGTGCATCAAACACATAAAGAAAGTTTACATCCACATTTCATAGTGTTACAAGTTCTCATTCTCTCAATGTTCTTTTATTAAAATACCCAAATAAACGGCTTAATTACTTAGCAACCCGGCTGACAATTTGCTTTCCCTGTTGAGCCTGGCTGTTCAGTGGCCAGAGCAAAAAATGATGTGCTGTGTATGACCACAGCCGACCCTTGATTAATTACACAGAGAGAGGAGTCATCACTTCACAGGTTCTAATTAACAACAGATAAAAAGAAGTGAGGAAGAGAAAGGGATGACAGGAGGACAGGATTTTCCTCTGAGCAAAATTTCCATGAGAAGGAAGCACAAGTTCCAAGAACTGAGGATCAAAGCCATGATTTGGTTAGAGGTTTTGTCCTTAGGAATAATTCAGAAAAGCACGACTGGTAACAGTAGCTGACTGCATAAATGTCTACATTGAGCGTTGAAATAGATGCACATGTTTCATGCATGCAGTGTTTTTGAAATGTCATTTCAGAACCCATGCAAGGGGACATATATAAGAGGACTTTATTCTGAGTTCTGAGATAAACGGCATTTTTGTTTTAAGTTTGACGGACTGTCAGTGGCTCTCTCTTGCTCTCTTTGCCAACTCCCTCCACACTACAGTAAACTCCACCACTTTGCATGGCAAACAAAGCCAGACGAACAGCTGCGAGAGACAAGATTGGAGGTTTTCTTCGTCGCTGTGACAGATCTGATCTGCAGCTCCTCCAGCTCTATACGCACAAAAGGGACTCCTGAAGCAGGTGTGTGCTGATCTATGCATCCTTGTCAATTATAGATGCAATGTTACACAACAGAAGCTGCTCCCACTGTACTGGAGGGATAACAGCTCGAAATATACTTCTGCAGACAAGCTTTGACAGTGGTGTTCAGACTGAACATGAAAATGCACAAGTAAAAGTTTACTTATGTCGCATTTTTCACAGATAAATTCACAAAAAGCTTACAAAAAAACAACAACGTGTCGAGCAAAATTGATTATCTTAAAATATGTAATGTTTTCTGCAACTTCAAAGCAGCAAATAATGACGTTATAGACCTAACTGTATTTATGATATAAAACCCCGTTTGGAACCTTTTTTCTCACTTTCACTGAGTTGAACTGCAAGGGAATGTCATCATCAACAACCTTTAGCCTATATAGAGCTAAGAACTCTGGAGAACAAAATAGGTTACTGTATATCTGGAATATGTTCAGCTTCTCAATAGGAAGCAGTAAAAGTTGGTACCTACATATAGTTAAGAAAGTCAAAACAGATCTGCTGTAAACTCTTTACATTCTAGTTGCTGCATTTCATACAGTTAAATCAAATGGATTTTGGCTACAACAAGTATGACTATCAGCATAACTCTGTCTAAAAAACATGCATATTGATCTCCCGTTCAGCTTTTGACAGGAGCCGTGTCAGTTTGTATATATTCTTCAAATTATAACAGCAAATTCAAATCAGCAGTTCGGATTGATTCGTAAGTGAAAAAAACAAAACACAACCAGATTTCAGAGGCCAGTTTCTAAAAGAGCCTGCTGGGATGTTGCTTAATTGCAGAAATCGTGTAGCTAAATCATGTAGCGGGCTATAAATAGATCACGCTAATGTCTTTACTGGTGCCTTCCAGCAAGAAGGGGTTTTTTCTGCAAGAAGTTTGCACTTTCTCCACATGCGTGCGTGGGAGCCGTTCAGTGCTCTGGGTTCCTCCCACAGCCCAAAGACATGACTGATGGTCTTTGCGATGCCCTGTGATGGACTGACAATCAATGCAACATGCACCCGGTCGCTTGCAATAACTACTGGAGTTGGGCTTCCCTGGGCATGAATGTTATTATCTGCAATAAGTTTGTTTAGAGTTCAGTGAGCAAGAGCAGATAGCTACATAGCAGTTCCTTGATATTTACCAGACAGTCGGTTAGACTGGGCAATTTGTGAAGCTCAGATGGGTTGAGAGAATACAGATGGATAAATGACATTATTATAGTGCCTTGCAATCTGTCCCAGTGGAAGGACATAAAGTGAGGTAAGACAAGGATAGGGCCTTAAAAAGTGCCTTGAGGACTATTATTTCTGATATGACCTAATTTCCACACATACTAGAAGATCTTTTACAAAAATATGAACAAAGAAATTCACACAAAACCATGGATCCTTATTGATTCCTTAAATCTGTTCATCTGAATTCTATGAGCAACAGCATCCAAGTCAGAGGAAGGATCTCAGAAAACTGAAAAATGTTTCATTTGACAAAAACTCCGATATGTGTGTCATCATTTACGGCAGCTTCTGCTAATTTAGTATTTAAAAACGTGCTTTATTAAGGCTAACAAGCAGTTGAATTTATCTGAATAATAAAATTTTAGCTGGTCAACTACCGTATGTTATTAAGCTGAAGAGCAAAGCGCCTTTGGAGAGAAAAGTTTAAAATTTGGTTCACACCACATCTCTGGCTGCTTGAAAGAGATTTGGTCCAAATTGTGTTTTTCTGTAATAGCTCAAAAAATACTTGCTTAAAAGATTTTAAGGACACATGACTCACGTCAACCACGCAGAGGCTGAGAGTATCAAACATCCTAATGAATAAAGAAGTCTGAACACAAATGCCTTCAGGGGATGAAGTAGAATTTACGTCACCAATTAGAGCTATGATTTCCTGTCTATGTCTGAGATCAGACTCTCTTCCACGAAGATGCTATGTTGAACCTTATGGCTCCAACTTTGTTAGCCAAAAAGTATGAAACATTTGACTCACATCTTAGAAATTCTGGCACACTGGAAGTAATAGGAGAAAGTACATTATTAGATATATCAAACAACACCTTGGGGGTTTTCCTTGATAGCAGAACCTAAAAACCACAGGGACAAGCAGGACAGGTTTTTTTTTAATCACAGATTGGAGGATGCAATTTCATAGTTCAACTCTAAAAATTACTTTGGTTTTAATAAAAATCTGCTGAAATGGCTCACAATCCAAGGCAAGTCTGTATCTGCGGACTCTTGTCACCAACATTCTACTCCCTTTGGCAGACAGAGAACCGAAACTGAAGAATCCAGATTCTGCTCTTCCAGTTAATTGGCATGATTATTGATACATTAGTAACTACAAATAGAAAAGCCTGCATGCTTGGCAGCATGTTCTCATTAATATACATTTCAAAATGTCCTACAACCCACTTACTAAATTATTAATAATATCCAGATGTTGTAGAGCTAGTGTTATATGTTATGCACAGCACTAGTAGCCTCTTAGAGACAACTGGACAGGGATATGACCACCTTAATCTGTTATTGTATTATCTGCTTGTGGAGGACTGTGGATGAGCATGTGAGCATGCAGAATCTGAGAGCCAAAATGCCACATACACACACATATACACAAGCACATGCACACACACGTAATTCTGACCCTTGATTGATCCCTAACACATTCACTGAGAGCAGGAGTTTTTCTTTAACAGCAGCTACAGATGTGCGCAAAGGAGAAACCTTGTCAAAAACAAAAAAGCACATTTTGCATGTAAATAATGAGAGAATCACACACACAGGTCAGCCTTTTTCTTTTCATTTTGTGACTCTGTTGCAGACCAAGAAAACTTTGCCATGGCAACGGCAACAGCCTCCCAAAAAAAAAAAAAAACCACAAAAAACAAAATGAGCACCAACAAACAGTAAAAACTGCTCAGGGAAGCTTTTACAGGCATAACAAAGGGCTCTAGGCATTGAATCTAAATTCGCTTTCTGTAGCCTGAAGTGAATTTGCCTCACTGCTCAGTCACAAAACATGAAAACTGCTGTACAAAGGATGTTTTCCTCAACTCGAATAGTTTTCTTTAGCATGAAAGATTAGTAAACCGTCTGCATTTGCCCAGCTAATGCGCTTCTCCCCTCTGCTCCAGCTGAGTTGAAAGGAGTCCTGCGCCGTTGAGCCTTATCTCCCCCAAAACCTTCCTGCTCTCCTGTAACTGGCAGCACCGAACATGTATGTGGGTACATGCTCACTCAAACCTGTCCTACTGTTGTGTCTCACCACGTCCAACCCCTCAGCTTAAAATAGAACCCAACCTCATTTCATGCCTCGTGAAGCTCTAAATTTGCTCCAGAGGGGAGGTTACATTTGTGATGGATAGTGTGAGTAAATTAGGAAAATGAACCAAGTCTGTTTGTCTGACAAATGGTTCACTTCTCAGAAGACCATCACAAACCCGAAATAACAATTTCGGGTCGCAAAGGCAGTGACTTGATCTAAGAAAACGTATTTTCTATCTGCTCGAACATCACCCTCGGTTTGCCCTCAAACCCGACTCACGCCTGGAAAGTCTTCCTGAGCAACTATACAGTCACTAATGCATTAAGAACACAGAAAAAAAATGTAGGTCATTGTTTTTAGTTAATGTTCTGACAAACTGCCCCTGTTACCTGTTTCTTATGGTTTCTTAGTTTAATCAAGAAACAGAAAAATGTGGTGTGTTTTTCGGATAAAGAAAATGGTAATGATCCACTCATCCACTTTCTTTTTATGGTTTCAGCATGTAAAAACATTTTTGCTAACTTTAACATTTCACCATTTTTTTCCACTTGAAATTCTTATCTATCTTAGAGGATGACATTCAGACTGGTTTTATTATCCGTAATATCGAGGAGGTGTTATCGGATGGCATCATGCTCAAATTCAGCAGAAGCAATACTGAGCGGTGAGAGAAAATACATGAGGCAGAAAAGTCAGAATGTATCTGACTGTAATAGTTTCTTCTGCTTTGTAATAAAGCTGGAAAGTTCTAATTTCTTTCACAGTGATGAGATCAGCCTATTTTTTTCTTGTTAAACCCTTAAAGATTCAAGCTAAGCAAATGTACCATCCGCAAAGATGAAAAGATACAAAATAAGTAGTTAGGGAGAATGATGAATAAGATACTAATTTGTGGTGTACAACTCCAGGGAGATATTTACAAACACGGCATGAAATAATACATTTTGGGCAAATAATGATTGATTTTTTTTAACCTCTCTGGAATATTAAAATAACCAAGGACTTCAATGATTTTTTTAGAAATAATCATTGGGCATATGTTCGATTTTTTATTTTTATTTTTTTGCTGACTATGCCTAGACCACATAGGGTCAAAATACACGTAAAGACATTTTTGGTTAGGATTTACCACCTGGGTTTTTTATGTATGAAGTCAGTTTGTTCTCCTCTCCTTTTCAGTGCTTCTCTCTCAGTATACCAACTTTCTCCCCGCAATCATAACTGTTTGCTTAATTTGTCCTTTTTGCATTTTTTTTTTGTCCTTATGCATGAATGTGTTTGTGCGTGGTTGTTGATATTATGTGTCTCTGTGTTGCTCTATGATGGATTGATGACCTGCACAGGCCAACCTCGCCTCTTAAAAAAAACTGCTGGAAATACAACCAGCACACCATCACTCAAATAAATGTGTATAGACAATAGGTATATAGATGTTTAGCTAAATATTGCAGACAAGGTGTTTGAGTTGTAGCCATCAAAAATAGTTCAGTCATAATTCTACCTACTAGGCATCCCTTATTATCAGAAGTGTTGGTAGGTTTTATGTCCTGGACGAAGACTTTTAGCATAATTTATTAGTTTTCACAATGTCTCATTTTGGCATTAAGACAGAACATTCCAGAAGCTTGATGTGAGCTTCCTTCAATTTTAAATTCACTGTAGATGACGAATGTTTATATTTGTTTCAACTGTGTCTGTAAAAATGAAAGAAATCCACAATTCATTTAATCTTATTCACCTTCCTGGGAATTCTTGTTTTACAGAATCATTCTTTAAAAACTAATGAAAATACATATATCAATGATGAGTGAGTACAAACTTCTGATTGGAACTACATTGGGTCATCTGTTCTCACTATCTTCTCTTTGTTAAGTCTTCATTTTCTCTGACTCTGAGACCGAGCTGTCTGCTTTTCAAAGTAAAGTAAAAAAATGTTTTTCTCTTAGGAAGATGTAGCAACACTTTCATCTTCCAAAAGGGAAATGGCCGCTACCATTTTGGCTGCACTGTTTGAAAGGAGAGAGCTCTCACATTAATCTTGCATTCAAACAGTAGATATAGTGGGTACATTATTGTAGCTATCACATAGCCTTGTCCACAAAAACCTAACCCCGCTTAAATGCAGGGCAGTGGCACCATGGGATAAAATGGACAAAGCAGCAGCATAAATCACTAATGTCTGCCACATCAAAAGAAAACACTACTTCAATGCTGCTTTGAGTTTGCATGTGCTGGACTCAGGGGGAACGTGACTCACTGACTCAATGAAAAGCCAAGTTTTTTTTCACACTTTGTTAAGCTCAAATGCCTGTTACAGTATATGTGCGTGTGTGTGAACCCTGAAGCCTCCCTCTTTGGACACTGAGATGATCTGTTAAGTCGAAACAAAAGGCAAAGCCACCTCTCATCTGCAGCCTGAGTCATGGCTGACCAGCAGCTCCCGCTTTTATCCAGCTTACCGCTGTGCAAAAGAGCACAAGTGCCAATTTGGAAAGGTTGGTGCTAAATGAAACAAGCAGGGTTCTGTTTGCGCTCTGCTGAGAAGCACTCTGCCTGCAGCCTCTTCTGAAATTGGCTGCCTTCAGCATCGAGTCCTCCACTCCTTAGCGTTAAATGTTGCTTTCGTTGTCTCCGGCGAGTCCCGGTAGTCATGCTGTGTGTTTGAGTGCCAAGGAGAACTGGTTTCTTCGACAATGAAATCCGTCTGAAGTGTGTGCAGATTCTGTCTCCACAAATCACAGCTTCGACTAAATGTCTAAATGCATTCATTTTAGACAATGGGGCAAATTTGCTGGAAATAACTTTGGAAATGGTATAAATAGAGCTACACGGAACCATGTGTAAATGTAAGTATTTCCAACATTTTGCATGCGTTTTAAAATTTGCAATATCTTAAAAATAGCTAGATACAGTTTAGATTAACACTTCCTTCTCTCCCACTGGACCTACAATGTTTTTGGACATCCAGCAAAATAAAAAGAAAAAAAAGTGCATTGTCTCTCATTCCTTTTAATGGCAGCTCAAGTGCTCTAATGACTAGTTTCAACAATTATGTCTGAAAGCAAATCATGCAAAATCAATCAGCCGAGTTGGTAAAACGAATGCTGAAAAATAACAAGTTGCCTTAGTGATTTGAAAACATTGCTCATAATGATATTTGTAAATTCCCAGCACATGAACTTAGTTGAGCCTTGTTCTTATTACACTATAATTTTTCTTCAATATTTCAGTTATTATTTTGCCATTAACTGGTGCAAATGAATAGGTTAGATTTATGGTAAGAAATAATTAGTCTACTGCACATGAAACACTAGACATGATCTTTCATTTACTTTAATTGCAGTCTTCAAAGGCCCTTTAAACTACCCCTGATGGACCTGATTTATATTTAACCTAACTGTTTTTGACACTGATGGTGTTCCTACATCTATAAAACAACATTAATATTTTTACCACCTCAGCAGTATTGTCTAAATCTCAGAAAAGAGAATTCAGGATAATTTTAAATAAATATAACTATGTTTAACTCTTAATCAGAAGTCTTCTTTTTATTAAATAGAATGATTATATTTTTTAAATCTTATGTGGAAACAATTTCTGGAAATTGTGTTTGATGTATGACAATAGTATTTGGCATTATTGGTTTCATTGTTGCGTTAAAAAAGAGAACAAAAATAGAAGAAAATCCTTTTATCTTGGCTGAGTGTCATGTGAAAAAACCTATCCATATTAGAACATCTGAGATGTTAAACTGGAGCTAACGAGCTTCCGTTTTGAGAGACAATTTGGATGGAACAGCAGCTTTTGTGCTGAGATGGGACCTAAAGACTGGAATGTTCCAGGAACACATCAGAATTCTTCAAAATGATAAACTTTGGCTACATTTGGTTCACCAAGTGCACTTTCAGAACTGAAGATTTAGAACAGAGGTCACCAACTCCAGTCCTCAAGGGCTACCATCCTGCAACTTTTAGATTCACCTTTGCCCCAAAATGTCTGAATTCCCTCACCAGCATTCATTCCTCTCTGCAACAGTCTGGAAACGAGCAATTTATTTGATCTAGGCGTGTTAGAGCAGATACACATCTAAAAGTTGCAAGATGGTAGGTAGCCCTCAAGGACTGGAGTTGGTGACCCCTGATTTAGAATAAGTATAAAAATACATATTAATGTAAAAAAAAAAAATTAAAGCAGCTGCTGATCTATGATGTCCTTCAGGGTAGCAAACAACAAAAGCCCAAAAGATATTTAGTGTATCATTGAACAAATAGATATGTGGCTTTTTATCTTTCATATCATAACTGGTTTTTTGAATTCTAAAAATGGGACAACAGTTCACTTTGGGGAAAAAAAGTTATTTTTGCATATGTTTACCAAATGCATTTCATTGAGTTGAAAGAAGCAGTGATGACCATTTGTAGTTTGAGCATATGGGATATTATCTCTGAACTTGATTTTATTGTTCAGTATAATCACATTGACATTAATTTAACCATAGATAATAAATAATCACTGTTCTTTTAATCCAGCATGGCATACTCTTGTTAAAGTTAGTTAGATTAAATTTTGGCCTTTTTCTGAATATGTATGCAAGATTAATTTATTTTTCCTGATGCATTAAGTGAACAAATGTAAGTACAACATAGCTCATATAGGTGCCTCTTTTAAAAGGATTGCATGTTATCAACCAGAGGAACTATTTTAAGGACCAATCTCTCCCTCTTTAGAAACTTTCAGGATTTCTTTTATCTTTGCTCACATCTGCTCTTTCTAAAGTTGTATCTTGAACAAAGCAACTTTAAAACCTACCACATTGCAAAGAAATGTAGTCAGGAGTTGTATTCTGTGTTCTATGACTAGAACAATTACAACCATCAGGATCTAGTACTAGAAAGCTGTCAAAAGCAAAAACAAATTGTCATCAAATTTTAGACCTCTTATCCTATTTTTGAACAAAAATGTGTGCATTTTCTTTTCACTTTCTTTCATTACACCATATTAAGCCAGTTCTACAAAATAAGCACACAACTCAAATAAGAAACAGTTCCCGTCTCACTCTGCAGGGCTCAGATGGTGTTGTGTACAGTCATATGATTTCTGAAGATGCTGCATCTGTTAAATATTGCATTCTCATAAAATTGAGCAGATTTGCCACCGGTTAACCGACAGTAGCAGGAGAATAGCAAACACAAGAAGGCGGATCATTGATTCTGCTTTTTGTCATAAGACAATGACAGCAACATTACGATGCCAGATGAACCAACCAAACAAGATCTGCACCTATTACGCATCAGACCCAATACTCCTCACACGAGCAACCTTTGTTCGCAATGTGGACAAGGTGCATGAGGAATGAAAACTAAAAGGTGCTTTGACAGCAAACTTTCTTCAAAGAATCAGCTGGTTGGAGCAGCATTTCTACCGATCTAATCCAAAGCTTGAGATCCACTGAAGCAAAGACTCAGCTCAATTTTTCTGCAGCAGCAGCAACAGAAAAATAAAAGAACAACTCTGAGGATTTAGCAACTGAGAAACATAAAGCAAGTGTGCTTATCGACAATACTGAACGAGATCATGACTGGAATGAAATCTTCTTCAGTATTGATTCAGAAGGAACGGTAAATTTATTCAGTGCTGAAGACATGATATTACACTAAGAACTATATTTGCTCTATAAACAAATCAGCAAGGAAGAAAGAGGTTTTGGAAATCAGAGGGCCCAAACTGAAGGTTGGTTTCCACCATCTTTGGAAAGCACACAACGTGAAACTTGCAGATCCATGCATAACAGGGCACTACTCTGTTAAAAAGAACTGAGCTTACCCAGTATTAAGCGTACTTACTCGATTAAAATTGTAATAATTTAAATGCCAATCTTTAATCGCTTTCAAAGCTTCTTTATATAAAGTATTCTGGTTAAATACATGAAGAAAGCTGTCAATTGTGCATGAGGCTTTTTTTTTTAGTGCCTGTATTCTTAGTAAAGCTTCACATCAACTTGTCATCGAGAGATCAAACCAATAAAAAAGCTCCAAGTTTGGACACTTACTCTTGTAGCTCGTGCTCCACGGCTGGTATCCATAGTAGCCGGTGATCCGCAATATCCGCTCCTCTATGGACGCGCTGTTGATGTCCTCCACTGAGCGGGAGGACTTGAGGTCCTCCTTGATGGCCTCGTCCACCACCAGGTACTTGAGCTGCCTGAGCTGAGGGCTGATGTCCGAAAGCCTTCTGGGGCTCACGTCGGGCGACCTGCGCATCCCGCTGGGAAGAGAAAACGAAAGGGGGGCTGACAATGTTATCAGACCGAGCGAGGCCGCTTGGTAAAGGGAAGGGGGGCATATAAAATTTGACCTGGTGAAATAAGAGGCTAAACCAGGGAGGCTGGTGTTGCGTGTCCCACAGATCTGGGCGTCCAGGGCCCCCGTAGCGCCTCCCTTGTACCGTAGAGAAGTCACGATCATCATCATCATCATCATCTCTCAGTGGTCCGCACAGCAGCAGTGAGTGAATGACACTAAACCGAAGTGACTGGTCCTGCAATTGTATACTACGCACAGTGCATCTCTTATTATAGGCTTATCTGAGTGTGTAGCTAATGAATCGATCGCGAGGGATTTGCAGAGATGGAGAAGCAACTCCAGTGACATCTCTGCGCGTCCAGCGGGCCACAGAAACTGCGCGCGCTAGGCGTGAGCTCATCCAGAGTTGGGTTTACATGCAGAGAAGATAAGTAGCCTACTTGATAGCAAATAAGCACCAGGTGGGATAAAAGGAAAAAGGCAAACAGCCCCAACAATGAGGCTCGCGCTGATCTGTCAGCCCCTCGGTTGTTATAAAACCATCGTCCTGTGACGGTAAAACAGCATTTAAATCTATTCAAATGTAAATGCCACGTAAGTTTAATTACTTGTTTGCATTTAAAACACCCGTCGCGCATAAGTGGAAAATTCAGCTACAATAGCAGCTCAGCGCATAAAGTCAACTTTCCACGCGCACAGGTGAAATCAAAAGCGCAACAGGTTCTCCCGCTTCCCCCAGAGCGGTTTTATTTATTTTTTAAAGTTAAGATGTCTTACATAGGCAAAAGAGTGGTAGGAGGTCCAAGGTAGCACATGCAGTCCCGGTGTGGCCGTCCGACCCGGTCCCACACGGTGCGCTCTCTGTCGCCGAACATCCTCCGGAGGTGAGAGGGGGCGACGCACAGCAGCGCGAGATTACAGAAAACCTAAAACCTCATCCAGGCTGGCGGAAACAGGAAAAAGCACCATGGTCCGTCTTCTGCTCATCTCCTCCAGCATATGCCTGGCCACCACAGCGCAGACTGTTTTCAACTAACTGGATGCGCGTTGCTCTGGATGCCTGGCGCTGCGCGCGCGCCTTGACGGCGGCTCGGCAACAGCGTCATCTCCCGGACAACCAGGAATATGATGGAAGATGACTTGTCCACCATGGAGAGCGATCTGTTCCAATTCTGATCCGAATGAGGTGAACAGAAGCTCTGACTTCCTTTTTAAATTGTAAACGTGTAAAGGGCGTCAAAGTATATCTTTTTTTTGTCACAACAGGATGAACTCACACATTTTTTTTTAATTTTTATTTTATTTATTTATTTATTTTTAGAAAAACACCAACTGCAATCTAACTAAACGATTCGTTTGATTTTTTTTTATCACACCGTCAAAGAAATATGACACATGCACAAAACCTTGTAGTATTTCTCTAAGCAGCTCTTCAAAGTGGAAAAGACAAGAAAACGTCTCCCTCAAGGGGCACCTTTCTATGTACATTTTCAAAAGTTAGAAATTAACTTCAAAAGAAGGGCTTGGCTAGAATTGATTAGCAAATAGTATTGTCTTGTATTAAATTAGCATTGCAACAAAAATTTCTCCCACTAACAAAATCAACAGAATCAACAGAAACACGTTAAAGTAGCTACTGCACTGTTTTCACATTTGTTTGGGTTTTATGTCTTCCTTTTGTACCCTTGGG
>CAEGAF010030668.1:0-30988 GCA_903067075.1 Micropoecilia bifurca | reverse complement strand
GTGTGTGTGTGTGTGTGTGTGTGTGTGTGTGTGTGTGTGTGTGTGTGTGTGTGTGTGTGTGTGTGTGTGTGGTTACAAGAAGAGACTGGGAGGCTGAGTCTGTGGGACACATTCTTCTGCGCTTATCTCAGTCAAGGTCACAGAGATTACAGAAATACACCACAAATTGCTAATGTTGTTCGCACAAAGACTTGGATATGCCAAGACAGTCAATGTGAGTCACCGATCTGCAGCGGAAATCGTATCACGCCAGACGCGTTATCGCTTATCTCAGTGCATGCAGGATTTTAAGTATGCAAGCAAATTTCTATTACTTTTTAAAACATGACAACTGAGATAAAAAAAAAGTATCAAATCAGAAAACCGCAGATGAGAGAATTGCACTCTTAAAAAAGAAATGCTGAGTTCAGAAGAAACCAGTCTGGAAATAGAACCAGACCTGGTTTAATTTAACACTGATAAAGTTTTGTGTTGTTTAGTATTCAGACGTCTGGTTTCTCTTTAAAAGAGACTGGAAGGAGCCTCCAGTTTCGACAATTCAGGAACTTATATTGTTATATATCCTTATCCTGTTGTGTTTTAGTGATGGGGTTCTATTCAGAAATCACATCCATTGGTGTAACAGTTTTAAGAAATAAACAAATTAATACAAGTATTGTTTTTACATGCCTGCAAAACAAATAGCAGCTCGACACTAGGACGTGTGGTTAAGAAATGTTTTAATGCCGCATGTGTTTATGTCAAACAAGTGTTCATTACACCTAAAGCAACAAAATTAGTTAAAAAAAAAGTGTATATGTAAAACGTGACATTTAATTGTTGCTTTTTGTTGACCATGAAAACAACAAAAAAATACATTTACTCTGTAAATTCCGATTCTTTTACAGAGATATAAACACTGCTTGGTAAACCTTCAGGTCAGGTCTAGCTGAACGCAGCGCTAAATCATTTGAATCAAGTCCATCACTCAGGGGTTAGTAATACTGTCCAAAAAAAAAAAAAATCCACGTACAGAAAAAGAACAATTTAGCTAAAAAAAAATTAACACAACAACCACACCCATATTTGATCAAAACAAAAATATTAAACAGATTGTACTCAGTGACAAAGACCCTGATGAGATTCCGTCACCAGGGTGCTCATTAGACAAGCCTTTGCTATTATGAGATTGTACATTTATGTAACAGTGGGGTGAGTCTGCGCCACACCTCTTTGTGTGGAGGTTGGAAAATTGGCACTTTAGGACAATAACAAGGATCAAACTGTTTGTAATTAAATGTTCTATCTCTGTGCTGTTTGCGTCTACATCCCTCCACATCGTACGGTAAAACACGGACGTCGTAAATGTTTGCCTTTTGTGAAAACGTCTCTATGTACAAGAATCCCCGCGGGACCGCCGGCGTCTCCAACCTTAGACGTGGGCACTTTTGGCGTGATGGTTGGAGGAGGCTACCGGCGCGCTGCCGCCTCCGTGCTTGGAGTAGTAATAGTGGTTGTTGTCCTGGTAGCTGCGTGGAGAGGAGGCGGAGGAGTCCGACGAGCACATGAGCATCACGCCGCCCAGCAGGCAGAAAGCCGTGCCCACCCATCCGGCGTAGAGGGAGAAGCCGAAAGACATGAGGCCGAGCTCTTGGTTGGCACCGATGGGGAACCAGATGGTTGGCACCAAAGCGCACAATGCTAAAGAGGCAGAGAGGAAAAAGTCCTTGTTAGGCATTCATACAGTGCAGACAGATACATTCAAAGACCGTGTGCTTAACAGCACCAAAAGAAATTAAAGGGTGTGGGGGTGCGAGGTGGTGCAGGGGTTAAACACAGCCCCACATAAGGAGGCCTTGCTGTCGCAGGCTCCATTCCCAGCCTGGTGACCTTTGCTGTGTGTGTCCTATCACCTTCAAATAAAGGCCATTTGAGTCAAAAAAGATCTTAAAGAAAAATAAACTAAATGGGTAAAATTGTTTAAATGTATTCATTAATGTACCAAGACAGATATGTTGTTTTAAAAGACCTGTTTTTTAAATATATATACATATATGAGCACATATACACAAAAAGCTTGGTTATTTTATAACCCAAAGTGCTTTGGTTTATGTTGTTGGTACAGAATGTGGGTAGTTTTAGCCAAAAAGTGGTCCAAAAGATTTTACACAGAGTTTAGTACAAGCTTGATTCTTCACATATTGTGTGTAAGTTACAAGGTAAACTAGTAAATTGTATGAAGGTCAGTTATGTTGTTCAATATTGTCGATGTGGTGATAATAACTTTAGTCCATTCTGGGGAACAACTTTTCACTTTGGCTAACCCTCTTTTCTAGACTCACACTTTGACTAAAGAATTGGTCAAAAAGTCTGCAAAATATTTTGTGGTATTTTATACTGATGCAGAATTTAGCATCAGTAAAAAATCATCAGCGGTTTCAATGGTTTTGTTCCATCAAAACCAAATATAATTTTTGGTCTATTTTAACTAACATTATGTACAATGTAACAATTTTTTGGCCTTGATAAAGAGACATACTTTATGCGTAAACAGGCATTTTCTTAAAAGCCCTAATCTTTTCAGTCAAATGCAAAACTGTTGCCTTTAATGGGCAGCTCTGAAAGTCTTATTAGTGCGAGTCTATTTTTAACCCAATAGTTTTTAGAGTGCAGTCAGTGCAAATAAGCTTTATTCAAGGGCTGCACAGCGCCTAAAAATACTCCTGCTTTAGGAAATCTCAAAGGTATAAGAGATAGTAAGTGTTTACCACATTCCTAGCGTGCTGCTTAAAGCTCTGTGAAGGTGTGGAAGGACCTGACACAGTGGGTAAGGTTATAAGAACAAAAGTACGCATAGAAAATCAACCTTCAAACACATTACACAAAAATCAAACATATTTCTAGGTTGTATTTTTATGGAGGAGCTGTGGAGACATCAGTCGGGGGTTGGCAAGAGTTTTGTTGGGGATTTTTTGTGAAAATGTAGGCGTTGGAAAAGAAATGGTTGGGAAACAGGTGCTAAAGTTGTTTTCCAGGGAAGCAGGGCCGTGGAAAAAAAAACGCTGTAGCAACAATCCCATATTTATAATCTCGGTAAAGTTGGCACCCTGGGGAAATTTTCATGTGGCTCAGGACAATAGCAGGGTGTGGATGAGAGTAGGTGGATTGTAGGAATGTCTTTTTTTTTTTTGAGGTGAGATAGAAGAGAATTTTTTTTTGTACAAACTCTCTAACCTCAACACTTTGTAAGCATTCAAACTCAGGTTCAAACAGGTCAAAATGAGGAAAGTTCAGAGATGTGCAGCTCATCGTGCTTACAGTGTTCATTGTGGCATCTTATTAACATCACTGCATCTAAAGAAGTGAACAAAAACAATGATGTCTCTCACCAACAACGACCATCAGAACTCCTCCCAGGATGGCCCGCTTGTTCTTGGCGCTCTGATCGTCGTTTCCAATGCTGATGCAAGGCATAGACATGAGAAGGAAAATCATCGCAGGGAGACCCATGATCGACCCCAGGATCATTAGGGCTCGAGTGGTCTGGATGTAGGCTGTGGAACAAAATCCCCCTTTAATTTAGACATTTTGTTTTCTATCTACACCAAGTTATGAACAAAAACGACTTCATCTGCGTTAGTCGAAGCGAAGAGTTTGAACGGCGGCTACCTGGCAGCTCCAGGATCTGCGTAAAGGCGACGCAGTGGTAGAGTGCCGTGGAGATGACGCACTCCTCCCAGGGCCCCTTGGACTGCAGCTCATCCATCTTCTTACAGGTGGTCACGCCGTACTTACACATGGTCACCCAGTCATTCGTGGACGTGGCGATCACGACCCCGAGCCAGCCCAGGCTGCTCAGGAGAAAGCCGCACAGCTGGAGGCAAGAGTTCGCCATGGCACGGAGTTTACGTCGAGAGCGCTTGTTCCAAAGTCACAAACCGTTTTCTGGGAAGGTTTTGAGTGGATTTGATAAATCTGTTAAAAATGTGGCGGAAGGTGGAAGAGTATCTTATCAAGAGTTGATATTCCAATAAAAAAAAGGTTAAATCCAGTTAAATATGTGGGGAGTGAGGATCCACCAAATCAGGTCTGCTGCAAACGTCAAAGGAATAAAAGTCGAGCTGTATTAGAAGGTTTTTAAGGACTGCCTCAGTGAGAGGGGGTAGGGGGAAACATCCCAAAAACTTTTATCCAATCAGAGGCTATGCATGAGAATAACTTTTTTTTCCACATCTCTGAGACTGCACTGCCCCTTTCTTAAAATAAATTATGCACGCACCCTCAGTGTGCGGGTAGCTGCGCTGGGAGATGAGAATATTTAATAGGAAAGATGCTGCCATCTGCTGGTTGCAAAGTATTTCTGCAAGTGATACACATATACAAAATGCTAAGATTTTAAAGTGTGAAAAAAGACTAATGAAATAATTTAGTTTCACTTAAACCACACGTTTTGAGTTTTACAACACGACTGAAAACAAAGTAAAAATATTTTCAGCCCAAAAATAAGTAGTGAAAACAAAAGCAGCGTGCCTTGCCAAAGCACCTTTAGTCTTGATTTTAGTTTTATTACTGCACTTTCAAGATTGTTTCTTACGTCTGGTGGAATTGTGTCAGCAATGTCTAGTCACTGTTAGGTGTTTAGAATCTGAGTTTGCTCTGGTGTCTTTTGTCCGCATTCTTCTTCACATCATAGACAGACAGACTCTCAAGCACATTTAGGTTTTTCTTTTGGCTCGGCCGCTCAAAAACTTTAACTTTTAGTTGGTCTAACCATTTTTTTTTATCACCTTCATACTTCAGGGTCACGAATTCAACGTTATTCCTTGGGTATTAAATAACGTCTCAGTTTCTCCTGATACTTTCGTTACAATGCCTCACAATTTCCCACAATGGTTTTAAGAGTCTGTTTTGTAAACTTCAGCCAGGGTTGCGCGTGTTTTATTGTAATAAAAGGCTCATGTTAGCTCCGCCATTGCAGAGAATAGGTTCTGTTTTGCATCCCTAAATTGCTATTTAATTTTTACTATTATTCCTGCTGGAGTTCATATCTCAGAACTAATTATTAGATGCCATATATCACAGCAGGGGGCGATAGAAGACAGCTGCAAAACACGGAAGACTTATTTGTTTCCTCCCACTTGACCCTGTTGGATGGAGTCAAGTCGTGTTCCATCAGTCACATCTGAACGGCGTAAAGCCGCTGCAGCATAACAATCAGTCTAAAATGTATGTGGACCAAAAACATCTGAGGAGCTTCGGCCAACTCTCGGCCCTCAGGTCTCCAGCAGCGCCGGCTCAAATTGGGTTTGACTCTCTGCATCTGTTACTTTCAGGGTTATTTTGTGCTTCAGCACGAAAGCCACGAATATTAGAACGACTGCATTCACTTAATGTATGACTCTGTCGATAGCAATTTATCGCTTCTCTGGAATTTACTGGAAATACTTTTTTTTCACTTCCAGTGATGTATCTCCTGCAGTTTTTTTTTTTTTTTTGCATTTTCATACTAATGGCACTGCACCTCGTTAGTACATTAATATTTCTTGCTGCTGCTTCAAAGGGAAAAAATCTTGCACTGAAGATAATCAATTAAGGCTTTCAACCTGGTTCCGCTGCAAGAGGGGAAATTGAGGTGGAGCCACTCGGTGTACCTTTATAATCTCTTAAAAGATATACAAGTTGTTCACTGTGTCCAGCAGCCGTAGAGCAGCAGACGACTTTTACTCAAGATTAGAAGGAGAGCTGCAGGCTCTTCACAGAATTTAGGCAATTACAGCTCTCCCTTAAGAAAAAAAAAAGAAGTATAGAAGCTTCCGGCTCCACTCTGATCGGCCCGCCAGCGCCAATGTGACCTCCAGCTGACACTCAAGTAGGGATTATACGTCTATCTGCGGCCGTTGCAGGTGGTTTTTCTTTTACCGTGGTTTAGGCTTGTGGCCGACATTTATTGGGGAAAAAAATAAAGTTTAAAGGAAAAGGTCAATCAGATAGAAAGACACATAAGAGCACAAGTTTCAATAGAGTTGAAATCTTATGTTAACGTTGTGAAAGACCCATAGGCTTTTTTTCTTCTTCAATGACTCAAATGAAATTTGACTCCCTTTTTTTTGTAAGGTCATTTTAGGTTATCAAAGTTATTATGTTTGCTAAATGATAGAGTAATGAGGCATTTTATCTCTTTCTAAAAGAGTTCAATGGAGCTTAGATCAAGACTGGCTGATGATGAACATTGAATTTGTTAACCTCAGAGCACTTTGTTGCTAATTTGATTTGGATCCTCGACCATCTGGACACATCTTTGCTCCAGCAGGTCTTTGGTACAGAATGCATTTGCAAAGTGGAATCTGTCTTTTCTACATGTGCTTTAAAAACATTGTGGAAATGACTTGTTCTTCCACTGTCTGTGTGTATCAGCATTGGTTAAGTAGGCAAGAATTATTTGAAAAATACACATTTTAAGCACCAGTTACTGCAAGATTTCTCTGTGACCCTTTATTGGAAGGGGTGTGTGCATAAGACTGACATGACACTGTCATAAACATGACATAGCGCCTGTCATGAACATGGAGGAGCCTTTATGAATGTTTACCACTGTTCTCGCAAAGAGTCACTCGGTAAATAATGACACCATTAATGAAAGGTTGCACTAAATGTTGTATTAGAAGTCCACTAAAAGTGTAAGCACTACTAAAATTTGCATTAAAAGTCCATTAAAAGTCTCATTATTTCCTGAATGACACTTCATGACAAGTCATAAACATTCATAAAGACTTCTTTATGTTCATAAGAAGTGCTGTCATGTTTATGACAGTGCCATGCCAGTCCTATGCAAAGCTCTTCAAATAAAATGCTACCGATTTCTCAACATGTATGGAAGAATCAAAGCAAAACTCCATGTATGTTTTTGATGAGAAAATTACATTATAACATGAAATAAAGCTTTGAAAAAGGTCAATTTTACTGAGTCGTCTTAAATAAATTAATAAAGAACAAATTGATATTAATTACTCCTTATATTCGACAGTTTATATAATTGTAAAGTCATAATATCAATCAATCAAGTCAATATCTGACTTTTCTGTGCTAAAAGCAACAAAAACACACTATTAATTATCTTAACCTGCCTATTTTTTAATTATCATTGCTTGTGTATGTACAGCACTATGTTATACTTCTGTTATTTTATTGTACCTTATGAATAAAGAAGGATTAAAGAGTAAAAATGTTTGAGTAGTTACATCTAAATGCTTTCAGTGGTAGTTTGTTTTGTTTTGCGATAACAAAGACCCGTTTCAGTGTTTTATTTCTCTATTTTTCATGGTTTTCAAAAGTAATGGTGGACGGTCTTAAAACAAGCCTCATCGATTTAGCAATTATTCCCTCATTATATGAATCATAGTGTACTGGAAGAAAGAACATCTGTGCTGTTTATCATCACTATTAAAGTAATTCTCTAAAAAAACAAAACAAAGATGTCACAAATTAGTTTAAAAAATGTCAATGCGAAACCTACACACTCCTGGGTGCATGTGTGTGTGTCCATGAGGAAATATGAGCTTGATCAGCAAAGTAAGAAAGAAGAAAACCGAGCATGAGCAAAAGATATCCTTCTGTGACTCCCAGTCTCTCATCTGACACATATGAGGAGTGAGGCAGGAGAATGGGAATAATATGATAATGAGGCGAGGATTGCTACGACGACGCTGACACTGAGGGATGATGGGACGGATTCCTGTGCTTCTGGGAGAAAAAAAAATGGAAGCATGTGTATTGTGCAAGCGAGAAATCATGGTAGGGAGAAGTGAAGGCAGGACACAGTTACTCCTCTTCCACCCCTAATGCTGTCAGACCTGCCTGACAGTCAGGTGGAAGAAATGAAGAGTGATGATTGGCTCTTCTTCCTGACAAACCATGAGCAGCCGGCTGAAGCTCAGAAGGGGCCCTGAAGTTAAGGGGGGTGGAATGAGTTACATATGACGAGGTGAAGAGGAGAATCGGGAGAGAATGATGCAGGTGAGAGTGAAGCGTTTTTGGGGCTGGTCCTCTGTGATTGAGCGACAGCCATGCTGGATGAGTCATCCCAGCCCGTGCTGATGACTATTTTTCAAATAGTTGTCAAGGCACATTCTATGATTAACAGGCGCTGAAGCCAAGCGGCGTCGATCGGTCTGAGCCGCGAATGAATGACGTGCCTCAGAGTGATAAGGTTTCAATCAAATCTCTGCGGCTGATTCAATAAGAAGGACAAAGTAGAAACATTTAACAAAAATAGTTCGGAAATGCGAGACTGTCTAGGACAAAGTGGTGAGCTGCATTTTTTTTGTAAAGCCCAATGTTTAAGAAAAACCTATTTAAATTCTTCCTAAAGTTGCGCGCTCTGACATACAGGCACCAGCCACCTTTCTGAAAGTTGGAAAACTTGCAGAATCTCATTGGGATGTTCTGCAGAACCTGCCTCTGTTGAGCTTTTGCAGGTCTGGCAATTGTGGCATAACACATAATCCTCTTGGTTCTCCTCAGGTTCTATTACAATTCTTTACAGCATTAAGAGGTCAGTTTGTTTTCTGAACTTTACCCTGTGTGGTAGAGATTTACTAAATGTTTTATGCATATATTAAAATAAAATCAATTGTAGCTGCAGTTCTTTGCGTTAGTGTTCACACTTTTTCACATTGTGTCACGCCATGTCAAAAGGTTTTTGCCCGTTCTTTGCAACATGACAAGAAATCAGTCACAATGCATAAAGAACATCTGTGAAAATCAACTGTGAACTGTATTTAGGTGTGAACTTTTCCTGAGCCATCCTAACACAGGAGTATGCTTTGATCCGAGCCATTCTGCTGCTGCTCTTTCTGCGTGTTTAGGTCTGCTGTCCTGCTGGAAGTGACCTCATCATGGCTGCTTCTTCTTCTTCTTCTTCCTGGTTTTGGTGGATGTCCGTCTCTTGGCAAGTTTTTGGATGGCTGAACGTTGCTCGGTACGACGTCCAAAGTTTTTTAAATACACTTCTGTGATCCACCTGCAGCAAACATTTCTTCAGCTTGCTCCCCGGCCCGTCTGCCGCGTTCCGTTGAGTTTGCGATGCTGTTTATTTAATTGTGCTGTGTAGCACAAACCTCCAAGGCATTCAGAGAACAACAGCACTTATACCGAGATTAAATTACACCCAAACATGAGAAGACGTCATTAATCTTTTTAGGGACACTTTTTTCCCCCTTCCACTTTAGCAAAGAAACATAAGCGTCGACACATAAACAACACGAAGGACGATGTGGCTGTCAGGATCCTGATGTGTTGGTGTGTGTGTGGTTGTGTTTTTTAAAGCATGTGTGAGGCTCTTTCCTGGACTGAAAGAGCCTTTTTTTTCTGCTGGAGTCGTGCTAGTTGTGTCGCTGTGACTTCACAGCGGCCTGCAGAAATCTCATCAGCCAACTTGAGATTTAAGGAGCGGCTGATCAATGAGTCTTCACCTGATGGTCAACGTCTCCGGTGGCGTTAAGCCCCGAGTTAATCTCTCCTGGGGTATTTGTGGGTCTTGTGAGATATCTAAACGACTTCAATCTTATAGCAACGTTCGGCTTCTGTGCGCCACAAATCCGGAGAAAACAAAACCAGAAAGCGCAAAACAGCTGAAACACTGTTGTTCCATTTACATCAAGACTACCTGCTTAGAGGAGTTACATTTTATTATTAGTTAATGGAACATTTGCTAATATATTGATGTGTTTTGATGATTTTGATAATGGCATATAACAAAATGTAATGTTTATTGCCTACTTCAGAATTGGTAACTGATGTTTTTTAAAATGTAAAAAAATGCTTTGTCGCTGAAATGTGATATGCAAACAAACTTGAGTTGTTTTTATTATTATTATTTATATTAATGAGTGTTTAAGTTATGAAATACCTTGTATTGGTTCAACAAAAAACATCCCCATAAAAAAAAAATTCGCAATTTGTGTTCGTAACGTGATGAAATATGAAAAAAATGGGACAAACACTTTTATGAGGTATTGCAACTTTATGCAATGCCTCACAAAAAGGAATCTCCTTTTTATTTCTGTCTGCACCATTTTGGATAAAATATTATTTTCCAACAGCTGTTGAACCTATTTTTTTTTAGCAGGTATGAGTTGATACTATAACTTCTCCCCTCAACCCACCCCCCAAAAAATCTTCCTACACAGTCCATCTGCAGCTTTAGGTTATCCTTTATGCATCGTGCATCTCAGTCGGATCTCTGTCTCATATTTCAGACCGTCCATTGTACCGCCGACCAGATGGAGCTTGTTTCTGCGGCGCAGTCCCAACTTGATTTGTGTCTGGTCCTCCCGTGTGTCTGCAGTGTAGCAGCCATCACTCACCGCTAACTGTGTTAGCCATTAGTATCAATTAATCTAAACAAACGCTGCTGGCCATTAGGCTCAGTACCTAACCACAGACTCCGCTAACGACACACCACACAGAGCAGAACAGAGCGGCGCAGCTCCGTCTCTCCGTGGGAGGAGATGAGAGATACATATGTCAGTCCCCATATGGCTGAAGAAGTGGGAGAGGAGAACCTTACAACTCTGAACAAGCAGGAGGGAGGAGGAGGAGGAGGAGGAGAGGGAGGGAGGGAGGAATGGGAAGAACAGAGAAAACAAAGGTGATTTATAATTCTTTTTAGCCCTCTGGGACTGAGGAGCACAGACTCTGTCAACGCAGTAAATATACTCTTGGTATTTGTCATAATGGCTCATTATTACTGGGAAGAGATTTACTCCGGTGGCAGAGCTGAGGAGACTGGATTAGGAAAGGTGCCTTCTTCCTCTTCCCCCAAACACATTCAAAACAAAGCCATGAAAACTTGTTTTCATTGACTCTGCAGCATTTTTTTTCCTTCACTCCGTCTGAAACTGCTTAAATTAGCCTGCTCATCATTCTGCTTTTTGTAATCCTCCTCCTTCTCTTTTCCTGCTTCTCTGTTGTCACTAAAAATAGAGAATAATCTATTGCTATTTACACAGTGGGATGTGTATTATCTAATATAGGAGATAGGAACGTGTCGGACGATGGGACTGAGAGAGACCATGAGGGAGAGATGGAGAGAGAGAGGAGGGCCGTGTCGTGACTCGTATATCATTTTTGATGAGAGGCTCCGCAGCATTGGACCGAGCTGAACTGGGCCGTATGGGAACCGAGGGATCGCAAAGTATAATTTAGAGAGACGCTTCAACGTGAAAGCGCACATTTGACTAATTTCTTCCAACCTTTCCTCACTTTCTCTATTATTCCTCCATTTTTACGAGAGAACCAACATTAAGAATCTACAACTGGAAGAATGTCACATTGAGCTCTAAATAATTCATTTGAACTCATCTCTCCACACACAACACACAATCAGGTGCTTAAACTAGAACTTTTTTTTACTGTATTTCCTCTAACCCACATACCTTCATCATTACAGATACAGACAGCAAACCACAGTTTGTTTGTATAATTTGCCAGTAAAACGAATTTGCTGTGGGCATTGAATAATTGTCGGTGTAATTACGCGTTGCAATAGATTATATGCTTAAATGCTTACTCGGTACTTGAGTAGGTTTTTGAACAAATACTTTTTACTCTTGAGTAATTAAGCCGTGGGACTCTAACGGAAATTTTCTAGCCGCTTCCTCCGCTGACCAGTAATGAAGCATTTCTTTGTGATGGCGATAAGAAAGCAATGTGTCTGTCCTCACGTGGCTGAACAAGACAGAGGATGCTGTTGCAGGAACAACGGCTTTGTTTGTGTGAAAATTGTGGGTAAATTCATTATGAATCTCCTCCACTACACGACCAAGTCACCAATTGACCAAAGAACTCTGTGGAGCTTTGAGTTACCGGAGATATTCCTACCAAAAATGTGCTCCAACTAATTCAAAAGTCTGAAGTTGTGTTCACTGGATCATCAAAAAACACACACACACACACACACAACTCCAAAGGTTTTGTGTTTGCTGAACAACAGTTTTTCTATATAAACTTTATACGATATGGCACTGTTGTGTACTGTTGAACCCAATGGGCTAAAAAAGAATCGATACCGGCTGAAAGACACACTGACAGGGAAACAGGCAACGCTGCATTGGAGTAGGATTCCTCAGTCAGTCTGGCGTTTGAAGCGCCTGTAACTGATCCATGGGAATCATCTGGCTTTTTGAGAAGGCAGACCATTGACACTTCCCAGTGTGATAGCTGACGAGAATGTCGATCACCTCGGAGGTGAATTTCATTATTCATTCGACGGATTGGATTAGAAATAAAAGGCGAAGGGGTTGCGACCTCCGGAAGATGAGTGCTTATCATCTGCTTCAGACACGGGCCTGCACATCGGTAATCTGCAGCTACTGCCTGACGGACAGACATCCTGAAACGGGGTCAAGCTTGAAGCCAAAAAAATCCCCCCATGTGAAGAAGGCTAAATCTCCCTTCACTCACCCCACTAGCCCCAGCCAGGACTCCCTGGGGAACGTGGAAGAGATTGAGTGCTCCATTGTTTCAGCTAATGCGGCTTAGCTGCCTGTCAAAGAGGCAGTTTGGGAAGTACTCCAGCTGTAACCACCAGCCTACGTCTGACCGTGGCTGTGTGAGGACTCTATTTGTGTGCGTGTGAGCTTGACCAATTTACATTGGCAAACTTGGAGCTGGTTGCAAACGTATTTGTACCCCATTGATTTGGATGCAACTCGCAAGGATCCCGTTTTAACAGATATTTTAAGGGCGGACCAACACGTAATTAGTGTCACGTAATTATGAACAGGTGTGTGAGGAGAGGCGGCTTGGTGATCATTTTGGAAGCTTTTATTGAAACATGGAAAGTGTAGCGCGCGAGAAACGAAGAGAGCGACACGCTGCGCTCTCTCAACTTTACCCTAAAATGATTAAACAAGCAATAAACATTACATTTTGTCAAATGCCATCATTAAAATCATCAAGCAAATTATACATCAAATATATTGATGAACGTCCCAGTTATTAGGATTCAAATCAACTCTAAGCAGGTGGGTTAACTCGGTGCTTAAGCAGTTTTCTGGAAATTTGTTCTAGATTTGTGGCGCGTAGAAGCTGAATGTTGTTCTAGTTCTGGGGATGCAGAGTGAACTATACAAGATCTTAATGGTTTGGTAAATTGAGACTCTTACAACAGATCTTCAATTTATTTTCGTGCAATGTCATTCAGTGATTCATAAACTAAGAGGAGAATTTTAAAATCAAGGAGATGGTGCAGGGACTTTAAAACTGGGCTGATGCGCTCCAGCCTCCTAGTTTTTGTGAGAACATGAGCAGCAGCATTCTGGACCAGCTGCAGCTAGAGGATTGATCTTTTATTTTTTAGGCTGACCTGTGACAACATTGTTGCAGTAATCAATCAATCCTGGAAACATTTTTCAGATGACAGAAGGTTGACCTTTATGTGTCCGTCACTCAGTCTTCTCTTCAATCTTCTAAAAAGATTGAAGAGTTTCAAGTTTTAAACTAACTTTAAATGTACATGTTTATATATATTGAATTACTCATTTCACAATTATGGATTTTTTTATGATTCTCTAAAAACTTGTTAGAAAGAAATTCCTTAAAGACTTGACTTAATTTTATTTTTTTTTTTTTGCCAACTGCAACTCTAACTCACACAAGTGCATCCCAACCAACCATATAAATGCATTTAAATGCATTTACCCCCTATCTGCCTTTACTCTCTGACTGCCAGTCCAGCTTCCCCCGTCTTTAATAAGCCAATTTAATCATGGAGACTTTGTCGCCCTTGTGTGCCGCTGTGTGTTTGTGTGCAGGGAGTTGCAGGGTGTGTATTTGTGCCTGTGTGTTTGATGGCGTGCTGGAGAAATCCCCACAGGCTTGTGTGGGTGCATGAAAATATGCACGTCTATCCTCTACCTCCCCTGTCGGCGCCTGGTTCAGTGATGCCCAGCATACTCATCCCAAATCGGTGTGCCCTTGCCAGTCAGCTACTCAGCCAGCCATGGAAGGGCATCTCGTACACCTACTCCTCTGATGCTGTTTGCTGGTCTGCATCCAGTGCTGGATCTGTGTTTGAAGAGCACATTGTCCCCCTGCCTTCTTGTATTATTTATGTATCATCAGTGGGAACACAACAAACCGAGACCCCGTTTTGTCCCCGAAGATGAGCTGATTAGCATCTGATTGGGCCTTTAATCCTAATGACTTTTTCCAGCACACGCTTTCAGACCACGCCGGCTTTGTCGCAAAGTTTCTGCCCGTCAAATTTGGCTTGTGATTTTGGGTCGTTCAGGATTCAAACCGAGGTTCTGGTGGAAAAAAAAAGATGCAAACAGTTTAAAAAGTTAACATGTCACCCTCTCTTGGTTTCGTCATTATAAATCTGGACTTGTTGGTCCTAGAAGATTAAACTAACAGACATAAGCCAAGGTCAAAGCCAACTTCTTTTGCTTTACAGCTTTAATATAAAAAACGTCACAGCAGACAATGGTAATGCTACTTCATGAACCTAAAGTGTTGCCATATTTGCACCTGGCAACACATTAAGTAGTCGGAGGTTGCGACAATGACCTTCCTGTGTGAAACGCAAACTTAAAATGGAACATGTTAAGCATTTCCGATCAAAATAATTGTTTGGTATATGATTGTGTTTTTCATGGATGAACCATTCCAAGTCATCTGCACAAACTTTACTCACAAAGTTTGTGCATGAGTGTCAGTTTTAAGCATTTTCAGAAATATGTTACCTTTGGCAACTAGCCAAATTTGAGAGTACACACCCCCTCTGGACATGGCTCAAATGGTAAATGTATGTTGCAAGACGCTGAAAGAAAGGACAGAGGTTATGGTGGGTACGAAGCAGCAGGCAAACTCCAAAACCAATTAATCTGGATTCTGCCAAGTAAAAGATGTAGTGCTTAGAAGCTTTGGTTGAACAGAACCTTTCTCCAAAATACCAAACTGTCCCTTCAAATCTGACGGCAGAGGTTCTCAATCCTCAGGCGTTAGATGTTTCACCTTTGTCGCACATCTGACTGAAGCGAACGGGAGATTAGCAGGCTTCTGCAGAACTGGTGGGCATTCGGAGGAGGTAATGCAACCATTTGAATCAGGTGTGATGGAGCAGAGACACATCTAAAACATGCAGAAGATTGGGCCTTAAGGACCGAGCTTCAGAACCTTTACTCTATAGTGATTGCATAATGTCACATCTCAAGTGTGGCAAATTACAGCTAAGCATACTCAGCCAGAGGGGGGGTAAATGCCCAAAAGTCATTTAAATGAATGTCCAAACTCAACCAGCATTTATCAGATGCTTATTCACTTTCTGCTTCATAAGAAACTGCTCAGCAGCTGACACATCGGTCTCCAAAATGCTCTTGAAAATGCCTAGATGGTAATGTTTTTAACTAGATAGAAATGAAAAGCAAAACATGCAGCAAAAATAGCCTAAGTGCTGAGCAAACCCTTAGTGGATAAATAAAGATTAGAAACATACACTCACACACACATACACACACATACATTGGGTCCCCATAGTATAGTGCTTACTGGAAAAATGGGCATTACAATGCGAGCAATGCTAAAACACACACCCACACCTACATACATCACACACATTCACACACTTTGGACAGCCAGGTTTTTATGAAATTCAAGGCAAGAAAGCGAAAAACACAGCAATGATCCTCCCATTTCAAGTCAGGCCAACGCAAATAAACCAACGGAAATTCTGACCTTGCATCTCATCAATCATTTCTCTACTAACAATTCCGTGACTTTTGTTTTGATTCTATGTATTTATTTTATTTTTTTGCAAACTTCCTGTCTTCCTGCACTGATGGCCGGACCGAGGCTAATTCTTTTCTCCAAACAGGCCGTCTAGCCATAGGCCTTTCTGTAGGATACCAGGGCAGAGTCTCCATCATGTAGATGTTGAAACGGTGCGCATCCTTTCTGTGAGCCCTTCATCTGATCTGACTGGCTCGCTACAGGCGTTCTTTGTCACACAAATAACTTCTCATATAAAAGTGGGGTTGACGTCGGTCCACCAGGCTGGAGACGAGGCGCGAGTAAAGAGTATGGCCTGGGAAATAAGTAATTATGACATATGATGGTCTTGTGTGAATATTGTTGTCGAAGTTCCAAGTGAAAGACTAAACTTTGTTTTATAAAGTCTCATCCCACTGAGAGTTTGTCTCCACTTGTGTGTGAAACAACTGGTGCTGGTTTTATTTTTGTCCTGAGGGATGAAACAAGATTGAAAAGCAGCACGATGTCGGGTCTGAAGAGACGTCCTTTAACGTCTCTGCCTCAAACCTCTATCAGGATTTTTGATGCACTAGAAATAAAATGTGCATAATTGTGGAAGTGGAAAAGAAATCTTAAAATTTCTCATGAATTCTGGTCTGTTTACTCAAACACCCTTAAAAAGCAGAAATTCTTATGACCGACCAAACAATTTCCTTATTATTATTAAGCAGAATTATCCTGTGAGTAATTTAACCCCAGCATGAGCCCATCGGCCCCATGAAAGCCTCAAAGGTGTGAGAGCATTGGTGAACAAAAAAGAAGCGTCATGAGGAACAAGAAAAACACCGGACTGGTCAGGGGTAAAAGTTATAGAGTAGTTAAAAAGCAGAGTTAGGCTATAAAACAAAAATCCAAAGCTTTCAACATCTCACAGAGTCCTGCTCTATCCATCATCCCTGTAATGGGAAGAGTTTGCAACAACAGCAAATCTACCAAGACGTGACTCTCCACCTGAACTGACAGGCCGGGCAAGGAGAGGAACAATCTGAAAAGCAGTCAAAAATAAAAAACCCAAGGTAACTCTGGAATAGCTGCAAACATCCACTGCTATTAGTCATGTACTCCACAACTGTTGTTACCTTAATAAATAAGTGGTGAGGTTGTTTAATTGTTGAAATTAAGCTGAATTTGCATGAAGAGGATGTTATTCTTCATCAGGGACAGTCAAGCTGGTCAGATAGATGGATAGAGGTATACTTTGTTGCTCCCCAGGGGAAAATTGTCTTGGACATCCATACATTAAGCAACTCTGCTTCCACAATTAAATACACTACAAACAATAAAAATTGATGGGAAAGCGGAGGAGCTAAACACACGACAATTCAGGAAGAAACCTGCGAGAGGTTGGGAAAGAGAGTTGGTTCACATTAAAGCTGGGAAACTGAAGTTAGAGCTACAGTGTAATGGTTTAGATCAAAGTATATTCCAGTCCAGACCTAAATCTAATGAATATATATGTGGCAAAACTTTTTTTTTTTAATTTGCTTACTGATCCTCCTCAGTCTCACTGAGATTCAACCACTTCGCAAAGAATGTCTAGAAATTAAAATTTATAGCAACACGATACAGACCTACCCCTACAGGTCGAAAGCTGCAATTACAGTGGAAAGTAGTTCTACAGATTATTGATTCAGGGTTGTTAAATACAAATGCACACCAATCTTTTCAGTTTTTCTTTTAAATATTGTGAAAACAATGGATTATTTACCCTAAACCTTTCTGCTCATTCAACACCTTGTGTTATTCTGTCAATAAAATACTTTGAACTTTGTGGCGTCATGGTGATGAGATATGAATACCGTTGCACAACACTGTAAATGTCTACGTACGATTTGCCCAATTCATCTCTACTGGAAAGCTGAATTGGGTCACATCGTTTATTCATCACACTTGTATGTATGCTGACCCATACAGACATGAACTCACTTGTGAGGACTAAGAGTTACAATCGGAAGAGAGTAAGAAACTTCTAAAGAACAACATGGTCGAGACTCAGCCTTTCTCTCTGTATTGACATGTGCATTTTAAAGCCTTTCCGTAGCTCAAAAGTCATTACATGTAGAAGGTGAATGTGTTGTTGGGCAAGACATGAGATTTTTTTTATGCATCCCTTTCCTGAAAGACGTAATCTCAACTGAACTTGCTGAAGCCAGGGAATTTTTGGAAACTAATTACTCCGGACGTCTTTTTCGATTGACATTCAAGTCAAATGCTACATCTGTCCAACCGGGACTGCAGCGTCCTGCTGGTTCGCCTAAGTGTTACAGATGTGCTCCATGTTGCTGTGCTATTAGAAAATGTTCAGTGACAGGAGGCTGAAAATTGAAACTTTTTCATTTTTGTTTATAGAAAGTGCAAATGAAACTGAATTGTGCGCAGCCATGTAGAATCTTAAAGAACTGGAAATGGGCTCGGATGATCCCCCGTGTTTTAGCTGAGAATCTTTTCTCCTTTTTTTTCTTACTTTGCTCAGTATTTCTCCTCCTTCACCTCCTGCAGGCAGAGATAACTGCTGGAGTGATTTAGTATCAGTGTAGCAGGTGGGGAGGAGGAAGAGAAGCAGGGTTGTCTAAAGAGAAGTAATTGATGGACAGGCAAGTATCACAAGGGGATGCTGGAGGGCTGTGCAGCTGACATGGAATTGTCTGAATCAGGGTTTCTCAAGGACTTTAGTAATTCATATTTTGAACTTGGCCTGGAGGGTCACAGGGGTTGTGTAGGAGAAAGTGAGATGAGGAAGCCTAGTGCGGGGGGGTGGTGGGGGGGAGGGAGGGAGGAAATGGAAGGGAGTTAGTGAGAGAGAGAGAAAGTTTGATGGAAATGAGAGCTCACAGTGCATGAATACGAAACCTCGCCGGGTTGGGATCATCTATTGATGGGGCAATTACCAGTTGTTCACTCCACACAGCCGGAGGACTTTATGGAGGGAAGGTAAGAATAAAGTCACTTCTGAAAGAAAGCAATCGTTTGCAGTTTGCTACAAGCTTCAGTTCGCAGGAGGCATGTGGGATGAGGTGTTCTAGTCAGATAAGACCAGAACTCTTCTTATTTTGTTGTCGTTTTTTGTTGGCTTCTATGCATGCAACAAGCTGCATGATACAGCACTTCATTCTAAACACATAACCACAGTGAAACACGGTGGTGTGAACATTATGCTGCGGAGATTATTTAATTTTTTTCAGTATAAACAGGGAAATTGGTCAGATTGTGATTTTAGAGTTTGTTGCCATTCGAACGCTCCATAAACACCAAACATTACCAAGTACTTTAGTCTCGTTTCTAGTGCATATGTCTTATTACATAAAATAAGTATTTTTTCAGCAAGTTATAGGAGCTTGTTTTAAGTAAATAATCCATTAATATTGATGAAAAACGTACTAGTTCTGATGGCAGGTACATTTACTTATAACAAGACAATTTTCCCATGTAATAAATGAAACAATCTGCCAATGAAACTAATCATCAATATTAAGGAAGCATTTACTTAAAACAAGCTGCCGATGAGTTACTTTTAAGTTGGTTTTAACTTAATTCAAGTGTACTAAGCTATTTGTGCTAGAAACTGAACAAAAAAATTCTTGGTAAGATTGTGTGTTTTTGAAAATGTTTATTTTTTTATGTTGCATACCAGCAGTCTGTATTTAATTCTCCAATTAAGGGGACTGATGAAGTATTCATTCATGCTAATTTGATTCAATGACGGCATTAACGCTGGAAGCAAACATGCTAAAGGCTGTAAAACAGGAGGACAACAGGGAGGAACTTCAATTACTTCACAGTCAGAGCTGTAATGAGTATTCAGCTGACTGAGTTGGAGCTACTTTAAAAAGCAAAAAGAATGGGGAGAAAGAACACGGAAAGGTCATTCTACAACATAGCAGGCTTTCTGAGAAAATTCAAACAAAAGTACGTTAGAGATGGATTTTGTGATATAATAAAACAGGGACAAGTTCACGAGAAATTGAAACATTTGAAAGGCACATTTGGAAGTGAAGACAGACTGGCACTCTGCTAATCAAAAGGCCCACAGAGAGCAGCTTGTGCGATAAAAGTGCACAAAGAAAAGGCTACAATTAATGAGACTTGGGAGATTGCTCAACACTGAAGATTAATGTTTCGGAATACGTTCTGGGATTAGATGAATCGGGCTTCCCAACACCAGTTTAAACCATACGTTGCTGCACGCAACACGTGACTCAATAAAAATTAGCCTTGTCACTTGGCACACCTGTTGTAACAAAAAAAAAAAAGGAGTTGCAGTAAAAGCTCGTGGAGACGACAAGTGACCCGTGTTCTCGTTAATTCAATAGAATCCTCCGTTGAAACTGCTCCGCTGAAAACTTTATTGATTGTAAAACAGCAGAGCGCTAATTGTCTCTGCAGTTTTCTGTGTATTTAAGTCTTGAGAGAACCACGTCCTTATCAGCACTCTGCCAGGCACCAGGAAATGGTGCTTAAGTCGCACACAAAAGCTCACAGCGATGGGTGGCGACCGAATGGGCCAACGCGAGCCTGGGCCTATGCGTAAGAAGACACAAAAATGCACACACGACACGGGGACCCAGAGACAAACTCTTACCTGTGAGCGAATCGGACACATTAGTGTATGTTTGTTAGGATGCCTCACTCACCGGCTTGCTCTGCAGCCCTAAGCTGCAAGAGGCAGAAGAAAGGGGATTTGTGAGTTCACAACCGGCTGCTAAAATGACTGTGATGCTTTGGCAAGTTCTGCCCGTGTGGGATTTAAGTGGTTGAGAAATTCAAGGACAGTTTTATATATATATATATATTAGCTACATATATATATGATTCAATCCACTGACTGATCTGTCTTTGACAAACTTAATACACCAATGAAAAATTCAAAACCACCGTGGCGACGCCAGCTCTCGACGTCTTGACTTCCCTTTGCAGCAATTTGCAATAAAGCGTAGCCGAGAGGGGAAAATATAATTCCACAGCAATTTAGGACATGTTTGGCTTTCATGAACCGCGCACAAATAAGCCAATCCGGACGGGAGTTTGACGCTGCATAAGAGGAAAATCTGTAAACTGATTCCGACTTTCAGAGTGAAATATTTCCCTTTACTTCCCACGATCGACAGTAGAGCCTGTGTGAGTCTTAATTTTCCATTTTGACAAGTTTCCATGACCCCGTTGGAAGAAAATCCTCTCCACAGCATGATGCTCGCAACTCCACGTTTCCCTGTGGAGGCGGTGTGTTCAGGGTGAAGTGGAGTAAATCTTTTGCCACACGGTGTTTTGCATACGGGCCAAAAAGTTTTTCTTTTTGTTTGGTCTCATCAGACCTCAAGAGTCGTCTTCTGCAAGCTTTGTGGGAAGCTGCAGGTGGAACCTCTTCTTAGAAGGGCTTTCCTCTTGAGAGTCTTCCATTAAAAGGCTAAATTTGAGGAGTGCACACATAACACCAGCGTTAATTCATCACGTTAAACACCATTACAACGCATAAATGTTTTTGGTTGTGTAAAAACACTTCATCAGTGAACACTTTTATGAAGTACTGTAGCCTGTTCAGTCTGTTTCCCCGAGTCCTTGTGAAAATATTTGCGCTGGCAAGAGTCTGAAATCCATGAAAGGATCTTTTAATTGATCATTTGCATATCAAAACATAATTTGCAAGAGAAGTAATGCGACACGAAAACCCAGTCTCTACCGAATGTGAAGCTGAAACAAGTGGAGAGAGCTAAAAAATGTTTATTCACAATTTTTTAGTTGGGGAATCATGAATGAGAAACCCTTTTAGGGTTCAGAGCAAATGAGAGGAACTGAAGAGAAAGAAACGATTTTTCAGCAGCATGCTTAAATCTTTCATAATGCATCATGTGAAAGGTAAATTGCACATATTGATTATGAGCAGATGTGTTTTGCCAGGTAGAAAAAAAATCCAAGCTTTTATAATAAATTCAAACTTTAAGAAATTGGGGAGAAGCAGCAGCAAAAAACATGTGCAGCGAAGGTAAATTCTCACACAACGGTCTTTCTGTGTAAAATCTGAGTGAAAAACCTTCATAAACGGGGTTCTTAATTGTTTGCTTTTTATGCATGCAGTTCTAAACTTAGAAAGAGAGCACAGTTACCTAGTTGAAACCAAAATATGTGCAGCATTATATTATTTTCCAAATCTATCCAAAGTGTAAATTCCGGTCTTTTTTTTCTTTTCCTTTTGCTTATCCTTAAGGCAGGAGCAGCTTAGTCTGATAAGTAGAGTTAGCCGAGGGTCATCGGCTACTTAGCCTATGTGAGCCTGCATGTGTGCGTGTGTGTGAGTACGTGGTTCCATATAGAGATGCGTTCTCGCATTGCAGAGTGTGTGAATGTTTTGGTTGTGTGCATGTTTATGTTGCAGCGTTCATTATGTGTCACTCCTCTGTGTGTGTGTGTGGTTATGTTTTGTCAGCAGCACAGATATGCAGAGGCATTCAGAAAGCCCGGGGATCTTCTTTATCTCAGCTTTCGGCTGCTGTCTAAGAATTTCCTGACTACAATCAGGGGCCGGTGCCACATGCACTTCCCTCCACCTGCTCTTCTTCATATAGAGATATAATATTGTGGCTTATTCAGTATCCTGAAATACACTGATGTGTGCATCTAAATCCATTCCCTTCGTTGCAGTACCTCAGAAACAGTATTCACAACACCGCATTCATTTCCCGTGAGTTTGCCACATTACAACCATAAACTTTATTGTGTTTCATTGGGATTTTATGCTGGAGAGCAAGTGCTTAATTTTAAGTCCTTTATGGAAAAAGAAGATTTTTTATTTTTAACTGATGCAGTACATCACCCTGAACATTATCCCCAAGATGAAACACGGAAGATGCCACAGCATCGTGCTGTGGGAGTATGTTAAGCTGGTCAGAGGTGATGGAAAGATGGATGGGACTAAAGAACAGGGAAAACCTAGAAGAGAATTTATTAGAGGCTGAGAATTTTCCAGAAGGTCACCTTAAAGCCTGCAGCCAGAGATTAATTTAAACCGAAGATTTAAGTATAGACCTGAATCAACATAGCAGTAATTCACTATGTGTTATTTTGTTCTTGACCTAATAAACAAAGGAATTACTTATAAGTTTGCTGCTGCAGCTCGTGTAGCTCATGCAAATCTAAATCCTCAATTTTTCTCTGCCTTCTTTTCTCATTTTCAATTTTCTTCATGTTTCCCCCTGCATATTATTACATTTGATGTCATATGCAGCTGACCTCAAATGTTGTCTTCTGTTTTCTGCTTGTGTTCTGCTTCTTTATTTAAAATCACATTTTATTTCCTCTGTAGTGTTCTGGGGGGGAGGATTCGACAAAAAGTTTGAAAAGGGAAACAGCAGTGTTAGTTATCTTAATCCCTCACTGGAAAAAAAACACATCAAGAAAACAACTTATTTTATACAGGATAAACAACTGCAGTGCACACTTCAGCAAAAATGTTTCAAGCAGCTTTCTTTAGAGCAACAGTTGGGTCACTCAGCAGGTCCAGTCTCATTATTTCTCTTATTCACTGTGCATTTGTTTGCCGCCTGTTGTGTATACAGTCATTAGGTACAGTCCCATTTTTCTCTTCAAGTAAAAACCGGTGGACGTTTTCGGCTTCAGTATTATGATAATTGATGTAAAGTAATAGACTGTGAAGGCTGCTACATAATCGGCCTGTGATGGAAGCTGCAAGTACAGTAAATGTTTCTTCAAAGCACAGAAGACACAAAGCTGCTCTGTGTTTTGTTCTATTTCGCTCTGATTTACTAAATTGAATTTCAATCTGCTTTACTCTCCTCTGGCATTTGCTGCAAAGCACAACTCCTTGCCTGCCAGTTCCAGTTCAGTTTGAAACATTTGCATGAGTGTAAAAATAAGTCGGCTTGCGTAACATTTACACTGTAAAAATGAATTCTGGACACAAGTTGGTTAAACATGTTTGTTTTGGTAACAAATCCTACCAAATTCTTTTGAGTACATTTTGATTCAGTGTGATGAAGTTTTATGAGGCAAAGAAGTTCAGAATAATGTGTTCATATAGGTTGTGTTAGAAGTTACTATATCAAAAACATAGTGACTTTATGTGTTACAGTTGAAAAATATTTTTGCAAGTCTGAAAATTAATTTTGCATCCAGTTAATTGACAGTGCTGACGTTAAACTATCTGTCACTGATATCGACTGGAGCTGCTGTTACCAGGGAAACAGTTTACATGTCATCTCGGTACGAAGGATTTACTGCAATCAAAGCGATATGGTGTGAGACACTTAGTATTGGTTTACTCCCAAAAAGGACCAAGAAAGTGTTTATTTGTAGTTTTTGTATGGCTATTTACTTCATAATGAAGAAATGTATGACTGTTGTAAAGTATATTGTAGGTGTCAATATTAGAAAGAAAAGTTCTTTATATATTTGAATAAAACAACCAGGCTTTATTTCTGAGCAGAAATCATACATTTGGAGATTTTATTACTACAAATAATAAATTTGAACTAAAAACTCAAATTATTCAAATTCTAACCCTTAGGATCTTGTCCTTCCATTTTACAAAGAAAACAAAAAACAAAGTTAGTATTAAGGACTCAAATGTTACTAAAGTCTGTGCAAACCTTTTAAATCTTTTCAAATACTCGCTAAAGCATATAAAATTATGTATATGATTCTTAACTGTTGCTGCAGCACAGATTTTCTCAGCCACACCTTGTCTGACAATTATTACATTCACTAAGGTGATATGTTCTCAAAACAACCTCCCACAATAAACATCTAAACAAACATCTTCAGTTAAATTTTTTATTAATGTGTTTGGCATAGTATAAGCAAAAGCAACGTTGCATCATTGAACATTATGTTTAAACAATTTAGTACTATTTACTACCCCTCCAAAATTCACTTTTGAAGTGTAAAATCTTACAAATTTTTCTTTAGCATTTGTTTTTTTTCCTAATTTTGTGTAACCAGTATACTTGTATGCTTCTCTTTAAAAAAAAAAAAGTAAATCAGAGAGCTTTCGTTTTAAATCGTTTGAATTCTGAAGCTTTTCACCAGCCCTAAGTACACACTCACCTCTCTTCCTGTCTTTCAGCTGAACAACGCCCTCTAAGGCTGCAGCCTTTAACACACAGTAAGTTGGACTAACTGAGTGAGATTTAATAAAATATATGGAAGTGAATTGCAGTGCTACGGAAAAAAAAAGGAAAAACAGAAGAGAGAAAGAAAGGAGACCTTCGTAATCAAATTGAAAGCAGCAGAGAGGAGAAGCGGCACAGGCTGTACGGACATTACACGGCTTTTAGAAGATTTAGAGTTTTTCTTTTATTGTATTTCAGGGCAATCAGATGCTGTGTAAAAGTTATTACTGCACCCTTGTGAATCTTGTTCCTCTATTTTCAGATTATTTACTGTGCAAGTTCATCTTAAGACTCAAAAAATATATATAAAACCTCGCTCTAACAAGAGTTCAATTTACCTATTTTGATGATGGAGTAGTCATGCATTTGGGAGAGCAGCAATTTACCCAACAAGTATCATCGGATGAGAGATGAAAATAGGATCCTCTCCGTTAATAGGCTTGGAACTATTAATTTTTCTCACGAAAACTGAGTGAAAACCGAATAATAACTGGATATCAGCATTATAGGCCTGGCCGTTTGGGGAATTTCTGCCTTTGATGTCAGAATTTCCTCCGTGGCATCATCGATTCCCTTTAAATCCTGCTGTGAATTGTGACCGGCGAGGATGAATCCCCTCAATTGGAATAAGCAGAACTTCGGGTTATCTACAAACCCATCTTTTATTCAGTTACAATATTCACCTCGACGCATTTCTTACGAGATGACAAATCGAGTTTTCGTCGTCGAGTGGAATCTCTAAATTAGATTTACTAACTCCCAATCACGTTTCTCATTAGATCCTGGTTTTGGAGACCCTTCCCCCCCATCCCTCCTTTCCCTCCTCCTCTTCCTCCTCCTCATCTGTCTATCTGAGAGACTTCGCATGAGTGGATCAATAGACAGCTTTGTTTACTTTCTGAAACAAACACACCCAGCAGGTCATTACTCTGCGTCCCAATGTGATAGTAGAGATGCATCATAACCATCTTCCGGCTGGCTTGATGCCTAGAAATCGATTATTGTTTTATTGATACTCGCTGTGGCACGTCAGCAGTGAACATGACACGTGGATTATTATACATCTGACTGAAGTCAAAAAGCGGCAAATTTCGTCTCTTTACGAAATGCTGACCTTGAGTAAACGGGAGGTCACGGCACCTGAAGCCCGTGATATTGATCGCAGAACTAATCAAGCGAGTCTCAACGTTTAGTAGGTGATCTATATTCATTAGTTGACACTCTAGAGCTCAGTAATGAATGGTTATAATTAACAACCTGCTTATATGATGAATGGTTGTCATTGTACAGGGTGGCACATTGTCCCAGCAGCAACAGCAGTTAACAATATTATTCCTCCTCCGAGTCTTTTGCGGCTTCTCACCCCTCACGCCCTGCGCATCGACTGCTGACTGGCAGGTAATCAATGAAGTTATTGAACAGCCAACGGAGATGATACGTCGCTAACAGTATCAACTTACAGAAGTTGATACTGTTTTTCTCTTTTTCTTTTTACCAGGGGTCACAATGAAGCATCTAAAATTAGTTTAAAAAATGTTACCACTTAAATTTCCAGCCATGGAGAAAAATGTATATATATGTAAATATCAATGGCATTTTTTAAGAAGATAAATAAATAAATGGTAAGATGTCTCCTCTCTGGAGTATTTGGCAGCATTCTGTGCACATTCTGCAGATGATGAGTTTGCTCATAGGTCACACAGGTCCTGAGCACGGTTTAGTGTTGCTTTGTCCTTTGAATTGAGTCCGATGCTTTCAGTATGTATGCCTAATAGCTTTCTTGAGAAGGGCAAAGACAAATAACCTTTTTTTCTATTTTTGCTTTAAATCATTTTGTGTTGTAATTCACTCCAATTTTCCAATCTGATATTTCTTAAAAGGCATAATATATGTTAGAACCACAAGGAAATATCAAAGCACCATTGAGTGTTAAAACAACTTTTACTACACATAAGCCTTTGTAGCCACTCTGCTCCTCAAAACAGGAAATGAATATGATGTGATATGGGTGCGCATCTATCTGATCTGCACAGGATAGTTTCTTGATAAAAAGATTCCTTTTTTGATGGGATTACAAAAGAAATGTGTGCATGCTTCCTGGCAACGCAAAAAACATGAAGGAGGACATTTCTTTGAGGGTGAACTCTGTGGAAGTGAATGTGTGACCTACCAGAATAGTTTCTATTGATAACAGGAAGTCTAATCTCGTTGAAAAACTTCTGTCCTGGAAAAAGAAATGCAACTATTGTGAGTTACAAACCTCAAGCCAACCAAACAGAAAAAGCTGTACAACGTATTATGTAAGGATTTTTGTTGAGATATTTGAAGAAGAATGATGATTCAATGTTTTTCCAACATCCTCAACTGATCGTAAAATGTTGTTAACCAGGCTCACTGGTGTCAGTTTGTGGCTGGTTTCACTGGCTTCAGACATTGTGTTCTTGCAGATGGAAATGAGTCTCGCTCTTTGATGATTTAAAAATGGAGTCAATTTTAATTAATAACATTCCAAAGAATACTATGTGTACAACTTCAGTACACCTTTATGCAGACACCACCAGGCTCTACTCAGTTAGCCTCTAGATTTCACGTCAAGTTTTATAGAGCGGAAAATTAGACTGGATTTTATTTTCTTTTTTAAAAAGAGGGCTTGTCTTCATTTATCCAAAAAGATCCCATAAATGTTCCCGACTACGGGAGCATTATATTATTCTTCCATTTAGTGTCTTTTTATGTTTTATGACATCTATTTTGTACAGATCACACAACTCTGTATGTTAAAATCTGGCTTAATGGTCTTTGTAAAGCCAAAACAGCAGCACGGATGTTTGTGTCAATGTACAATGCTACACTGAATGAACTCCCGTCTTATTTTAGTACAACGATATGTTCTTTAAAACTCTCGATGTGATGCGTGGTCCTCGAAATGGCTTTTCTTTCGAGCACAATCTTAACATTTGTACTTCGATCACAGAACAATCTTCACAGTTTAATGATTGTCTCTCTTTGAGGCTTTGAAGCTCTCAAAGACTTTGGCGTCTTAAGAGTGAAACAACTTATAAGCTGGATCCTATTATTTGTTGACACGTGTATACTATGTCATGCTTAAAGTCAATTTTAACTAGATCTCCATTCTAAAAGAGATGCTAATCTCAAGGGAGCTCCTGGTAAATAAAGGTTGAATAAAACTAAACAAATAAAAACCAGGGGTACATGATGCATACCAAATGGGATGGAGGGATCAGTCTGCTAAATTAAAACATCCTTTGGGGGGAAATTAACTGAATCAGCAAATGTAAATTATGCATCCCTCCCAGAAGGTGCTCTCACCCAATTCGGAGGGTTTAGGAGTTACAGCTTCGGTCTTCCAAACCTCTTTTTCACCGACTTCGATGTAAATTGGATAATTAGCCGAACACCTGTTTTATGGTTATGTGTCGTCTATCTCTATACGTTTCCTTTTTTTTTTATGAAGTAAGCAAACGACATTTGGAGAAAGGAGCCAACACTGAAATGAAACAAGCCATTTCGAGTTGGCAAAACAAGCTGATTTTGATCAAGCAGCATTCCATTTGCTTTAGAGAAAATTGTGAAAAATGTATTCCATCAATTAAAAAGTTGTGTTTTTATCTGCCTTCTCATTTAAAAATGAAACATTGGAGTTACATTAGTTAATTACAGGTGTTACGTAATGTGTAACGGTAAAGTCTTTACGTATGTCAGAGGGATTATGATAGAGAAGTAGCTAAAGAGAAGCAGTAAATTATATCCAATAGCTCTACTTTAATGCATGTTTTATTGGCTTCGTACTCGATCTGATCAGTGTACCGGCCCGTTTGGGCGCAACTGGCAAAAGACACCATGCTTACCACCTGTATTGTCTGATGCGTGCGTTCTGAAACTAACATCAACAACTCATGGATACAAAAGACAAACCTCATTGATTTTGTCTGTCTGCGAGACACCTGGCAGCTCATCCCAGTCCCGCTCTGTGGATTGACTTCTGCAGACCAGTCAGAAATAATAAGCCGGCCCAAATCGCTCAAGTAGTTGTGATGGTCAGGTAGTCTGACAAACATGTGGTGTAAAGCTACCTCTTCATGTTGTGTGCAGCCTAGAAGCCTGTTTCTTACTAAAGGTATTAGTTGTTTTTGTGTACGTTCCAAGCACCTCTTGTTGAAATTCTAATTACATGAACTGTGTATGGTGTACCGTCATAGATGGTGCTGCAAATAAGGACCTTGTTTGCTGCCTTTACTGTGTTATTTCACATTCCTTTTTTTCTTTTTTTTTGAGTGTTGGATCACATTTTCTTTGTGTAACTGACTCTTGCCCTCTTTGAGACATTACATTACCTTTCCTCCTTTGACATACGCCTCCTCTGAGAAGTTCAAGAGAAGGATCGTTTCAAAGCTTCAGTTCAGTAGGAAATATTACATGCTCAACAAGATAAACTGCATTATTTCATCCAGCCGTCCCTCTGTTGTCTTTTGCTCATCTATTATTGGGTCGGAGGGGGAATGCATGGTCCTGGGGGGAATAGTGGGATATTCCTCTCCCTGGTGACAGCCTCCAGCCCTTCTGGGGTGAAAACCAAGGAGTTCCCAGGTTCCCAGGTGCCTGGAGAGGTTTGAATACTTATTTATTGTCGTCTCCCAAATCCTTCTTCCTTTAGATTTACCATAAGATTCTACAGCTAAAACATGAACAAAAACTCTTTTTAGACTCCATGGAGACATAAAGAAAAAAAAATAAAGTTAAGCCTTTAATCAGCTTAGATTATTTTTGAAGATTCATTTCTCATAAAAATTCTTTTCCATCTTTTCCCCATAGTATTGCATTAGTGTTCATGTTATATTTAGTTTCTATTTATTTTAAAATAATATGAAACTTACCTTAGATGAATATTATCCTTCATTATTTTCACTTATGTTGATCGTTAATTAAATCTTGCCTTCGGTCCTTTAAGCGTGATTTAATCATTCGCTGGGATAGGCAAAATATTCTTCCTTCAGGGCAGATTTTTGACTGATATTGACAGATCATTAGAATAACTGAGTTGTACGAATAATAATTTAGCATAAAGCAGCTCTCAACCTGCAGCCATGGCATAGATGGGTTCAAAATGTAGGTAATCCTATTAAAACATGCTTATGTCACCACAAAATCTCTAATATTCTAAATCTGTTTGATTTTCTGTGTCAGCGAAATGCAACTTACTCACTTTTTCCTTGCAAGTTTGTTGAACTTTCAGCAAGCAAGCGCAGGTGACTATATGTTCCTGATTTTATTTGCAATAAGGAGTTACATCTCAATGATGAAGAAAGCAAAAGTAAAAGTGGCTAGATGTTGAAATATATTTCTCCTATATTTCATCATGCAATAAAGGAAAACAAAACGTTCTGGTGGCTTCTGATTTGAAGGTTTGGCCATATATATATATAAATATATATGTATATATATATATATAGGTAAACAAGTTAATGGAATGAAATGGGAGCAGCACCCAGGGGTGTTGGTTCAATTCAAGAGCGACATGCTACCTTCTCGTTTCCCTGCTTTAACATTCAGCTACGGCTTTAACAGAGGATTCCTGAGCGTCTGCTGTCTTGTTTCAAAGTGTATGAAATTCTAGTTTCGGAGCACGGAGCTTATCCCTAGAAATTCCCGGGAGATTTCTACACCTTTTAAGGTTGGATGAAACCACTGGTCTTTAAATGAACTCTGACATTTCGGATTATTCCCTCACCTTTCAGCGTATCAGTCACCATCAGCTGCGCCGACAGGAATCGGGGGACTTGGGGGCGGTGGAGGTGGTTTTATTGGATCTGTTGCATGTGTGTGAGCATTGGCGGTTATTGACACCAGCAGAAGGACAGAGACGCCCTCGGGTTGAGAGAAGATGTGACATTCTAGTCGTTTATTTTCATTTCAGTCCATACCTCATAGGAGCCACCTTACACACACTCATGTTTATTTACAGTGAAAGTCGCACACTTCCCCACACACACACACACACACACACACACACACACACACACACACACACACACACACACACACACACACACACACAC
>CAEGAF010030664.1:0-20180 GCA_903067075.1 Micropoecilia bifurca | reverse complement strand
AGCTGGACAGACAGGCTGAGAAATGAGATGCAGGTGATCGGTATCGGTAACAGAGCCTATGATCGGCCGATCCCGATCATCGCCGATTTCACGAAAATCGGCCGATTATGATCGGTGACCGATCGATCAGCACACCTCTACTTATTTGATATCACGTCTAATACTCAGCGGCAACTTTGGTTTTCTTAAAGCATAGTTTTGTTCCCAGGATTGGATTTTTTATGGGTATGTATTAAAACAAGCTTTTCCTAATCTTTTATCAAGTTTCTTTTGTCAGGATGATGTATTTCAATTGTTGGTCTTCCAATACCTTCTCTCTGCCTTTCTGTCCTTGTAGGTTTTGACACAACTTCCTCTCCCTACCCAGGTCTTTGATTTCAGCAAAGCAAAGATCTTCCCCTGACTGTTCAGCAGAGATTTCTGTGGATGTTGCATTTCCTTTCTTTCTATTTCCAAGTTTCCTTTGACTCCGACCAGTCACTTGCTGGTCTTATGGTGTGCATGTGGAGTGAGAGGGGTTTTCTTTTTCATTCATGTAACAAGCCTGCTTTGCAGGGAGGACAATGAGACTCACTGTGGTGCCCATGGTCCCACTGAATGACTCATGTTCCTATTGAAGTCGGACAAAGCCCGAACGACAGGGTTACACAATGTTAATCAACAAAGTGCAGCTCATAATGTGATCAAAAAGAGGACTGTGAAAAATGTGCAAGGTTGATCTCCGCGGCCTGGGTTTGTGTGACATAATTACCGTGCTTTCACTTCCATCCTCTCCTACAAGGAATGCTTGTGACTGCTGCTGCCCCTCCTCTTCTGTCTGAACCATGCACCAGAACTAGAGTTGTTTTTGTTTTCCGGTTGTTTCCCCAACCTGCTGTTGCCTCGAGTGTGATAAGCGAGTATAAAGGAGCCGTTATTCCCGAAGATGAATAACCGCTACTGTGAAGGGCCGGTTTTGCTATGGCAACTGGAGCCGCTCGGCAGCGAAGTCCTGCTTCTCCTGCAGACTGGGGGCGCGTCATGAACCAGAAGACCCACTGTTTAAGGAGAAGGGTTTTACAGCCCATGTCTGCATGAAGCAGACCTGTCTGCAGAGCAGCAGAGGCAGGCTTCTCATCCTCGCAGCATGGACTCTTATCCATTCTGCTCCCTTTTCCTCCCCCAGAATCAAGTGGCTTTTTGTTCTCCCACAGCGGTGCTTATCGCTCCTTTCTCCACGCCTGCCCTCCCCGCCCCTTCTCTTTGGGAACGAAAGGATATTTTGGGTGATAGATCTCGTCTTCCTCCCACAGATCCCACAACACTTTGTTTTCCCCCCAGAGTCAGGTCTGTTTAACCCTTGCCTTAGTGCTGACGCAAAATCAATTTCATGCCAATAGGAGAAAGAAGAAAAAAAAAACTTGTGGATTATCATGATTACAGGCACTGACACTGCAGTTAATTTAAATTCACTTGACTGAAGTGGGTTTGTTTGTCCCACAGGGTTTCTCCATTGCCTGTTATTTCTGTGCTTGGTAAACATAAGGAAGAGCCATGCGTACTCCAGGGAGACAGTACGCTCGGTTGTTACACTCAGAGAACATCTCATTAGCTCTTGTTTGGTGAAAATTACAGTATTTTCTGATCTTTTCTTGAATTTTCTGACCGGAAAATGTATCGCAAACAGTTCAGAGACAATTCTTTTAGACATGCAGCAATGTGTTTGCTACAGGGCAGATGATTTAGTCCATAATAGGAGAGCATGTGGCTCCTGGGTAGTTAACACTGTGTGAAAACAAACACTAAGGACAAACTAAATCAATAAACGTAGGATGGTAGCATATCAGAGAGCTTGATGGGGTTTTCTAGTTTTCAAGTTCTACCTGTTTCATCATTGCAAAAGAGCCGGCTAACCTTGACAAACAGTTGACTTCTCATAGTTGACATCATCATTCGAATTTTCATTATTAATATCCTAATTCCATCATCTCTATTGTGCTGCCCTCACTCCAAAGTGTGTAGCAAAGTCTACAGTAAGGTAGTGAGGCTTTGAACAGCTAGAAGTGTCTTTTAATGACCTTAGATCAACACAGAGAGAATAACATGACAGTCAAGTTTGTTTGAGTGTGAGATCACCTGAGGTCTTGGCAGAGTTGAGTTTGAGAGGTTTAACACCTTGCAGCTAAAGCTCCCCCTGTCTGACCGCCGTCACCTTCTAATCCATCTGAGGTCCTCAGAGAAAATACTATAAATGTCAAATGCCATAAAACGCCGCCACGTATTCAAAGAAAAGTCTGTCACTTGAAGGTCTGTTTTAGGGGTCTGCGACATGCGGCTTCTGACCTGCACATGGCATTTAGGAACATCTACGATGGGTCTTGGCAGTTCTGGCCAAAAATAAAAACAAACTGAGAAATGTTTCAGCTCAATTTTGGTAACTTGTTTTGGCAGTTTCTGTGTTTTTATTCTAAGTAATTATTTTGCAGACATTAAGGGGTTTTTTATACACTTGTTAAAAATCATGTATACGTTTTTATTCTGCTATTTTGTGTGTGTGTGTGTGTGTGTGTGTGTGGGTGCGGGGGGGTTCTAACTGAAATCCACTGCTGATAATTAACTTTAAGTGATACATCAGATACAAACATCAGGATGCAGCAGTTATTGCCGACTACAGTTTAAAATTCTGAACACTGTCTCTGCAGAAGTTACCCAGGTTAAATGGAAGTCACCTCTGTGTCATTGAAAGCCGGCTTCATGCTAATATTACCTATGCAGGCCATTAATCTCTTTGTAACACACCTTTCAGATCAAGTGATGCATGACAGCATAATTTCTGGGACTGAACTGTATGCATGTGCAGTAAATGATGTTGTTGTCAGCATTGTGCAGCCTTAGGCAGATGATGTTTGCCTATAAATGGTCTCAATCTAATTTTAGCATTAAAAGCCAGATTTAACATATGCTTAGAACAACTGGTTTTCTCACTCAGAAAGAGTTTTTTTTTTCTTTCTTTAAATATCCTCCTAATTGAGCAGCAAGTGTCGCTTTGTTGACAGACTTTAGAAATTTCCATGAATGTTCATCCCCTTTTAGTCCCATCACTCTTTACGTCTTCATCCAGTATCCGCTCGTAGTGAAGCGGAGCGATAATGAAAAGTGTCGCAGCGCGGCTTCGTAGTCTTAAACCAAGCTGTCATGCATTAGCCCAACTATCGATGGTTCTGGATCCAGCTCGTAATTGCTCTGCCTCAGAATAATTGAAAAAGGGGATGAGGTGAATCCCAAAAGCGTCAGGAGGGGAGGAAGATGAATGGGAGGACATGATGAGACCCCTCGCAGGACAGAGGGTCTCTGTTTCCCCCTCACGCAAACACCTGGCTTTGTGTGAATATTTCACCTGGCATGCCACTGTCGTGTGCTCGTCTGTTTCTTATGCAGGAACAGACTAATGTAGACTAAATGTTCTTTTATTGTTTGCAAGCATCAGACAGTTTTCCTGCCTCACCGCTGTGAAGCGAGGCTGTTACCTTCCTCACCCTATAAAAACTACAGATATTAAGCTACATGTAAGTAAGACCTGCTTTTAAATGTTATGACTGAAATGTTTTAAGAGGATTACCAGTAATCGCCTGTCATTTTGTACTCTCTTTTAACTAATACGCAACAGACAAATACTGGTTTTGCAGTGAGCGCTGCTCTAATGGCTTTCAGGGTCAGATAGAAGCCGCCACGTTTCCGTCAAAGTGACGTTGCAGCAGCCTTGCTGCAAACTGATATTTTGCTCTGTAAATATTCCTCTGCATTTATGTGCAGAGGAACATGAGCTCAAATTTATTTCTGGCTTCGATCTCCAGGGGAAATGCTTTATTTGTTCACACAGAGGTGGAGGGCTGACACTGTAGAGCGGTACTAGACAGTCTCCGAGGTCATTACCACTGCCACAGCGTCTCGGCGCCCTGGGAAGTAGGCAAGAATTGATTAATGACGATGCTGGTAGCACAAGGAGGGGGGCGGTAACGGCAAGGGAGCCGTTCTGCAGTTGTTGTGGAGAAATGCTGCTCTGGGTGTGAAGCACTGCAAAGTTAGCTGATAAAATGGCAGCTATAAGAGACAAGTATCTGTGAATCTTTATTTCTGGCTATGCTACCCGGCTTCGGTTGCTTCAAAGAAAGAAGGTCAAGCAGTAAAAAAATGCACCAGACACAGTTTGTGACAAAGCGAGGCTTCATATTCTGGAAATACAAATATTTTTCCAAACTTCTCCACTGATGAAGAAAAACCTTTCCTGACTGCTTAGGAATTTCTGGGTTTTACTCTTGACTTTATATTATGTTCTCACTTTCAATTTTTCTAATTAAATTGAAGTATGTCTTTATTTAAATTGAAACTGTCAGAAAAAAAAATGCCTTAAGAAAACCATTTAATACATTATTACTATTCGTGGAATTGTTTCTTCTGCACCTACTTAATGGCATTCCTCTCTCTATTGTTATTATTATTTATGAGCAGGTTTTCCAGAAATTGTCACCCTTGTAATCAAAAATTGTATTTGGGACCTTGTTGTATCAGCTGAATATTAAAGCACTAATCTGTCTGAGTCGATTGTAGATCAACTAAATACTAAATTCTGCTTTTAAGTGCTTTTCCTCTCCACCCAAATTGCTTGTAGCAATATGCAGTATGCAACTGTAGGCATCACTTTCTACAGTATCCTGACAGCGTTTTCTGCCTGTGAGGGAATGAAATAAATCGCAGTCTGAGCGTCACAGTAGGTTGAGCCGACCTTTCCTACGAACACAATCTAGCCACCAAAGCCATCTGCTCCCTCCTCAGCTTATGCAACAAGCTTATGCATCACAGTCTATGCTTTGTTTCATTCTTATGCTCTAAACACAATGATATTGCATTAACCTAATTGTCTACCAGTAAACTAGTAGGTATACCAGTCTACCAGTAAATGGGACTGTTCTATCTTCACTTGTACTTTAGCTTTACTTCATGGGAACCTCTGGTTCAGTTTAATATTCACTCATTAGAACAGAAGGAAGTGAACTACTGAAGACTAAAGGAGGGTTTAAATTAACTTAACATAATAGCAGATTTTTACCATAAAGGTAAACTTAAGAACATGTTCATTCATTTAATTTGTCAGACATGTATAGAGTAAATGCAAGTTTATCTCAACAAATTTAGACAGGTTGATTTATAATGAGTCAATTTTATGTCAGTGGCTACAGAGATGAAGAGCATCTAGCACAGCGACACAATGGAAAAAGTATTTAAAACAGCCGCACAAGCAACAACGATAATCACAGTCATGTTTTCAGCTTGTGGAAAAAAACTTAGTTATACGAGTAAGTTTACTGCACCGACAACAAAAGCCACATTGCATTAATGCAGTAAATTATGTAGAAGGATCCCAACCAAGTATTGATTTACTGTACAAGTATGTCTCAGAGAAGGCTTGGATTTATGTAGTAATCACATTTTTTGATGAACTACATTGTGTGTTTTTGTTAGCAATCAGCCATAACCATCAAAATTAGGAGACTGAAACACCATACAGCACTCTGGATTATATTCTAACTTATTGAGATGCACTTGTGCATCTCCTTTCTGTGGAAATGAATTAGGCTGAGAGTATCTAACCTTTCCATGCTTTCTAAAAAAAAAACATCTCTCTCTCTCCTGTGGGAGCTTTTCACTTCGACAAAAGCCTAAAATGACATCAGGTTTTCAGGTTTGCACAGTGTCTCTCTGTTCCGAGCCTTTTTCGTGTTCAACATCCTTCAGGTGCCACGTTGGAGGCAGCGTTGCAGGCCGAGTTACCATGGGAACACATTGAGAGGAACAATAGTGCGCACATTTAAACAATCCTGAGGTGTAAATTAAAATGGATTCAAAAATGTCCTAATGAACAGGCTGTGTGAGGTGAGGAAATCAGCTTTCTGTGGGCTTATTTGACCAAATCTGTTTGCATGGATCACACAGTCATACATCTGGAATGTAGATTATGGATGCTGTCCTTAAAGCAGGATCAGCAGAAATGGATGGATTACTCTAGTATGGCCAGTGCTGAACACCTTGTCCCACTAGGCTGGATTGCATTAAAAGCAGTTGCACATCTGCGTGAACAGATGGACGGCGCCCCAGCATCAACTCCTCACTCAAGACTGTGAATGTAGAGCACTGTCCTTTAAATAGCCAACACCAACCCAGTCGACGTTTAAACTCTGACTCTCCTTTAAGGCCAAGAAACAAGGCAGGAAACCATGTTGTGAAAATAAAACATGGTATCAAATAAATAATTAGACTGCTGTTTTAGGCTGTTTGAGGAAATTAACAGTATCTAAAATCTAAAACCACAGATAGATGTAAAAATAGTCAAAGGCTCCACCTCTCAACTCAAAATCCAACATGGCTGCCATGTTTGAAACTACTTGCTTGTATCTCCATAGCTCTTTCTCTCATTGGAAAACAATTTCCAAATTGCGAAAACGGAGCAATGACATTTTTAAATTCATCCCATTTTTATTAACCTGAAAAACTAGACATTGTCTTTTTGCCCTATTTTAGTTGTCCCCTTTAAAAGGAAAAAAAGAATGATGCATAAATTTAGTATAACCACAAATAAGCTTGAAATTGTCTCAAATTTGCATCACAGCTTGTGACAGCATTACATAATTATTTTTGCTTCATGGTTACAATATAGAATGCGCTGCAAAAATAATGACCTAATGTCTATTAAAAAATGGTGTGGGTCTTGGCTTATTTAAACCTGTTATCCATAACCATAGTGAAGATGGGCTTTAGATAAAGTATTGTTTGTTATTCTACTGAATAAGATTTAACTAGTTGAAGTATTTTCTGATGGCTGAACGGGTTAAATAAAAAGGTAAGCTTTAAAAATATGTTATTTAAAACATGCATTTGCTGAAAATCATTGTATGGCATCTGATGGTACCTAGATGGGGGTTGTGGTTTGATAACTGAAAATATGTCTGGCTCAGAAACAATTTTAGAGGGTTATAAAAGAGGCTACAAACACATTTTTAGCACAACGGTGAGAAAATGCACAGAAGGACAGCAAACTTTCTTTTGAGCCGTGTCAAAACCTTGTTGCTCAGAGGGTAGACAGTCCTTTTGCTTTGAGGACTTTATGTATCTCCTATCAGCCTCACACCGTTCCCACCCCCCTCCCCCCTCACATACACCCACAGACCACTTTTCAGATTCCACAGCTGACGAATGCAAAAGAACAGAGAAACTGTGCCCATAGAAACAGTTCTCAGTGGACCTGACGAAGCGGAGAACGCCGTGCTTCCTGTCAGAGGCGAACGCAGGCAATTTCCCTGTATTATCTTCTAACAAGTTTCATTCTGATGGCTTGGCTCCTCTGCTTATTACTGAGACGAAGTTAGAGAACTACCAGCGTATCATTATGTTGTTTTTTTTAAGCTGTGACTGAAAGAATGAGAAAGCAGGGAAACACAGTGAGAAGAATGTCCCATCTTCCCAAATAAATCACTGCCAGGAAAAAAAAACCATTTTGATTTACGACTAGAGTCACAGTGAGTGAATCAGTTTTTGCATTGCTTTTTTTTATCTTTATACAACGGATGAAAGCAAGCCTGGCAGTCGCCTACATTTATTTTCTGCTGCTTTATTGTGAAACGCAATACTCTCATATGTGTGCATATCTAACATATTGTTTGTCTGCTGTGTGATGTACAGATATCCAGAGAAGTCGGGGTATAATCAACAGAGAGCGATGTGTGTCACTCAGTACACTTGTTCAAAGTTAGAGTTTACTTTAGTTAGAGTTTTGTTCAAAGTTAGAGTGACATAAGCAGGTGTTGATGCAGTTGAGTGCAGTTTTACAGTTATGTTACAAAAAAGTAAAGGTCTCTTGCACATGTAGATTGGTATGCAGGGTAGTTGGGTAGGTTGTGGCACGAGTAGGACTCAGATCCAAGGAAAACAACACACACCTCCAAATTGTGTCCAGGCTTGTAGCTGGTTGCTCGGAGACCAAGGGAAGCTGCACGTTTTTCTGGCTGCAGCTTGAATGCAACAGGTCTGTACAGCTGTTGAAAAAAATACCCCAAGCATCACATTCCTTCAGCAGATACAGGACATATAAAGAATCTATTCATCACATCAGTTTAACTTTTTGAGCTGAAGTGCTGAATTGAACTTTTTGACGGTATAATTTGAGTTGCACAGATAATACGCCAGATTAAATATTCTTATGAACGATATTATCTGCCATGCAAAGAATGCAGTGGTGCTTTCTTGCTGCTGGAGTCGGAAGTCTTGCCTCTACAGCAAAGTATTGCATTGAATGAGACTTATCAGTATGTCACAGAGCTACTAAAGTCCATGCTTCACTAACATCTGGGTGGGTGAGGGATAGGAGGCTGTCTAGAAGGCCAAGACAATACCTTTCCCCATTGCTAGTTGCAAATGTCTTATTCTGGGAAATAAGGATACCCCAGAACTTCCCCCGAGCTGGTATCTCACATGACCCATTTTCATTATGACTGGCCTAATGGTTGGTGACTGGCTGCTGAGTGCTAAATGGAAAGAGGACAATGCACAGATGAGAGCACACACAATGCAATGATAGCTGCTGGACTCAAGCTAAAGAGTGACTATTAGTCAAATCTGAGACTCGTGGTCTAGACTGGTTTATGTTGAGGAAGGAGAGGCAGAGACTTGGTACTGAGAGTAAAAAGGCGATGTGTGGTGAAGAAGAATCTAAGCGGATGTTATGGCATTCTCAGGGAAATGTGCAGGTCTGGCAGCTGTACTATAGAACCATACCAAAAATGAAACGAGGAGCAGAACAGCCTGAAGAAGTTGAGCCACACAGCTGGACTGCAGGCTGAAATATGACAGGGTGATATTTCTAGTGCTAAAAGAAAGGAATGAGAGCGCCAGGAGGCTGAACCACTTAACCACAAGATTTAGCCGAAGGGCTTGCTTGGAGCACTGTGCTGCATGTCTTCATAAACACAAACAAAAACTGAAAAAGAATACATAACATTATGTGTATAGTAGTTTGTGTTGTCAAAAGTTCATTCACAGACGCCCTTTACACAGTCCTGCCTCAAAGATTCACCTACTCAGCTCAATATCTGCCTCCTCTTGACAAGCTTGACATTTATAAAGAAAACCATAACAAGGGGGTTTGAAAGCTCCAGAACAACTGTGTAGGGCTCATTCCTCATTAGAATTCCCTTATCAGTCTGTTCCATGGAGCGTAGGCTTGACATGTCTGGGTTTATTAATCGCTCCAGGAAATATTATTGACCGGGACCTTCTGCTCCTGCTCTCCCTGCTGCACAAAGAGTCTCTCTGCTCTGCCGCCCCCACATTCCTCCGGTGTCCTGCCTGGACGTAATACAGGACACTGCGGCACAGCGTGGAGCCTTCAACAGTGTCTTCATTGACTCTGTACTTGGCTTGGGCTGCTTGTTTTCTCTGCAGCTGCAAAGTACCACTCAGATACCTGCAAGTGTGGAGAAGAAGTCAAAATGTTGTTTCATTAGATCTGAGGGCAGATCTGTGTTGTTCTTGTGTTAGAGTAAAATAGCTCAAATTAATAGCAACTGCAAGATTGAGATAATAACAAGGCTTCTAGAATAGAATAGAGTATACTTTATTGATCCCTCAGGGGATCAATAAAGTAACAATATCTGTTGAAAGCTACTCCATCTTAGGTAATAAATACAATGTTTGTAAAAAATAAAATAATATAAAAATCATACATATATACATAAGAGTCGATATAAGGCGATATAAAATAATATCAAATATAAAAATAATAGTTGCTTAAACTAATCATCCATCTGTACTCATCTGAGATTAAGACCTGGTGCAGGAATAAAATGCTCAAGAGGAAAACTTTTACATCCCTCCCCTCAGTAATACTTTCCAGCTGATTCTATGGGATGGCTAGGTTTCCTAGGTTAGATTAATGAAGTCTCTCCATCTAGATCTGGGTCTGCCTCGAGGTCTCTTCCCAATGAAGTGGCGCCCGGAACACCTCCAAACGAAGCTTCCTCATGAGATTCCCAAACCACCTGAACTGTTTTGATGCAAAGGGACAGCAGCTCTACTCCAAGTTTAGATGCAAGATGCAAGATCCAAGGCTATTCATTCATCTCCTGCTTCCTCCTCATCAATACTGATCAACTTACATGAACTCTGCTGCTTAGGACATTGACTGGACTCGAGCCCAGAGGAAGCAGGTCACTCTATTCAGGTTGAGGACCATGAACTGACACCAAGAGGTACTGAAGTTCATCCTAGGAACTTCACATGCTGGAGGTCTTAGTTTAAAGATGGCATCAGAGCAAGCTCATCTCCTAAAGGCAGAGATGAGGCTTTGAGGTTCCCAAAGTCTCCATGACAACACCATGATCATGTCCGTAAGCGACAAGCAGAACTCGCAAAGTGCACTACGAAGTCAAATGCAGATGCAGCTTTAGTGTTGGTTACACAAGGGCAAGGTGGTCCTTCAAAGAAACCACAACACCCCTTGCTAAAACGCTTCCAGTAAAACAATCATAGGCATACTCCATATTCACAAAACTACCAAACTCCCACAGTCATCTCAACAACTCCACCTACGTGAGGATTTGACTGTAGCCCAGTGAGGACAGAAGCTACACTGAGTGACTAATTTCCAATGCTCTAGAGTAAGAGTTTTCCCAAGGGGAGGTGTGACAGGTTGATAGTTGAAAACACACTTTTCGGTCATCTTTGACCACTGTGACCACCTCCCCAGTCTGCCACTCTTCAAACGGTGTGGACAATGCTGGTCAGAAAAACAAAACTTCTATAACCTGCCTTTTAGTTCAGTTTAAACACTCACTCCAAGATTGTTGGACTTTTTGTGTTTTTACTGAGTCAGGGATGTGTAAATGTTTGTGCGTTGTTCCTAAACCTACACATGCGGTGTCCTGGAAATCCCTTGTTCTTTGTCTTGGCCTTGTTACAAAAATAGCTGGACGAAAGCAGCTGGTATCAGCTACATCAGTGGAATTTAGTGGAAGTGGAAGTTCTGTTTCCTGAGGTTGATAATGTATTCGATCAAATACTGTTACCTGAAGGTGTTATATTCAGCATTGCTTGTAAATTTAACACAAAAACTGCATTTATTTTGAAATCATTTTAAAATTTTATATTAAAAAGGTGTTTTTTTCCCTCCTGGTTCTCCATGGACATATTTTTCTCAATGGGCTTAAAGAGGCAACGATGTCATTGCAATAAAATTGTTGACGTATTCTGCCATCATGTGGACATTTGTGGTAATACAGTTATACATTTCCCCTGACAGGGCTAATGAATGACCAGGATATGTATTTGTTGTTCCATTGTGGTTTTCGTGAACTTTGCACATTCATGAAAGCAGCTCATGATTAAAGAAATACACCACAGATTTGTCAAAAGCTTTTGTGTTCGATACTATGCAATAGCCACTTTCTCATGAATCTTTATCTGACATTTCTGGAACTAAATTCAATAGCCGCCCTCATTTTGTTTTCCTACAGGCACAATGGTCCCCCTTCTGTTTTTGGTGGCAACTACAATACCCTATTCCTATTCCAATACCACTGCCAATGACACCAACTCAAAAGGTAAGAACAATAGCGAGGGCCACTCCACTTCAACATAATATCCCATTAATGCTTACTGCAGTCATCACATTTCTCAGAGATGGTATCATTATCAGTTTTCTGCTGTGATTGCATCTGCTTGATAACAGCCTTCAGCTTTGTATTTACCAGATCACAATTAAGCTCGCAGCAGCAGTTAGTAATTTAAAGATTATTGTGAACTTTTATGCAGAGGACAGATAGCTGACTGGTGGTCTTGTCTTCTTTTTGAGAGCCTCTAATTTTCTGTCCAAGCTGATGCATATCTGTGTTGACAAAATACTGCTGAGACCTGTTATTAAACTGGCTCAGTGGCCATGAAAGAGAACAGCAGCCACTTTGCTGTTCCAAGTATTTATTAGATCAAGTCCTACAATGTACCTAACACAGGTCGATCTCAATAGATTAAATGATTAAAAAGGTATTATCGGAAATTATTCTTATAAAGTATAACTTCCATAGAGTTGAAACCATAAATTTACATACACTAAATAAGACACATGCACCCATTTTCATCTCATACAAAGTTAAATCAGACTTCTCGTTATTTTAGTTCAGTTAGAACTACCACAATTATTTATATTTGCCTAATATCACAATGGTGAGAATATGCCAGAGATTTATTTATTAATGTCTTGTGGCTGTATTAAAAAGAAAATTCAGGTTTTTACTTGATGTATATAAATGTCTGGTTTATTTGATGTATGTATGTATGTATGTATATATATATATATATATATATATGTGTGTGTGTGTGTCTGGCTTCAACTGTAAATCTATTAGTGATATTTTTCCAGTGTTTATTTTTGTTAATTTTTAAATAATGTTTACAACTAATGAACACCTAAAATTCATCTTATGAGAAAAATGTAAAACCAATTAGACACAATTTTGTTACGAAAGAGTTATGCTTTCCGTGTTATTGCCTTTATAATCCTTTAGAAGGCTGCTGACTTGGCATTTGTCCAGCAGACAGTCACTGACAGACACAACAAGAAGAGTAAACCACAAAACTAAGGAAGCTGTGTTCACAGAATCATCAACGCAAGTATATTTTTTGTAGAAGGTTACGTGACTGAAAAACCTATGGTGGTAAGAAATCTGTGAGCAATAAGTAAAATTAGAATCTTTATGAGGAAGATCAGAGGTGTAGCTGTATTTCATAGTTCAAGAGCCACCATACAAACATATCCAGGATTTGAGCAACAACCTGTTTAAAGCCACTCTTGAACCAGAGATATCAGCACAGTTTTACCTGGGATGAGCAGGAAAACGACCGGACTATTGCTCAGTTGTCCAAAGACCCTCTTTTAAGATGAATTTATATTTAGAATTTTGTAATTTGAAGGAAGAGATGACATCCACAGAATCCAGGTTGCTTAAGGTCCAGTGTGACATCTCATCTGTTGGTTTTGCTCTACTTTGAATTAAAAAGTTCAATGTCAGCACAGATGTCTACCAGGACATTTTACATTCCTTCCAATTTTCTTTGCTCACAGGCTTTATGGAGATGTTGACTTGGCACTTTAGGTTGAATATATCAGTTTGTGTAATAAATATCTATTATTTACATGTTTGACTTTTAGGACACACCCACACAGCAGGTCTTAATACTCAATTCAGATTTTATGCTGAAATCCTTTTGGGGGTTTTTGTGGTCGTTCATGCTACTAATGAAACGCGATCGCAATCAAACTGTGTGGTCTGAGCATTTAGCAATCCGCAATGCTCAGAAGAACGTTGACGCCAAACAGTATAGCGTTGTTTACCTAAGTAATAGTGGGTGCCACCATCTATGAATCAATTTAAAGTTATTTAGCAATGGGAGCCAACAGTATTGTCAAAATCATAACACAAAGGAAGCTAGTAAATTGTAGTTGGGAAGCTAATAGTAATGGCCTTCTGTAGAACACTGGCTGCAACCTCTGTAGAAAAGCCTGTTTGGCTGTGCAGTCAGAGCCAGGAGTGGTGAGAGTGTGATGTGATGAGCTATGAGTTCATCATTTTTATAATTATAAGTTTCAGTGTTATAAATTATAAGTGTTATACACTTATAAATTATAAGTTTATAAGTGTTTATGTCCAGATGTAATGTGTCTGGCTTCTGCTAGTGGAGAAATATTATGCATGTCTCGCATCAATGACGCAACCAGACTTCAAATTTTTTGAAAACAATTGGATAAGTATAAGAATTGGTAAAACTGGAAAGACCAAGACCATCTAGAAAAAGTCATGTATACATTGCGTATAGGCATAAAAAGCTGATTTGGGTCATACTTGCCTGTTGTGTGAAGATAGTTTGAGTTGAATTCTTTGATTTAATTTTCCAATTTATTTAGAAGCAACAGTAGTGTTTGTGTCTTCTACATCTTTGTTGGTAGTGCTCCTTTAACCTCTCCTCCATCCTCAGAAGGAGCTCAATCTCACAACCCCCAAGTCCTTCCCATTGTGCTGGTTGTGTCCCTGCTGGTGCTCATCTTCACACTGTTGGCCTGGTACATCCTCAGGTAACAAAAAAAAAAAAAAAGCAAACACAAAACCAAGAAACTCTCCAACCCTTAGCTTGGCTCGCCTTTCCTCCTTCCCCTGGCAGAGAGCCCAGCACAGGGGCAGAGCTGGAGGTGACGAACACTTCCTCCTTTTTAGTCACTGAGGCGGAGCCCATTCAGGAAGCAGACTCCCTCGCATGTTTAGGCAGAGCAGAACAGAACAGAGCAGAGCAGAGCAGGCTGACAGAGGAGCTCCACAGGCAGCTTTAGACTGAAGGCAGAATTCCTAACTACATTTTGACACAAACGCAGTCTCTCCAAGACGCCAGCTAATGAGAAAAAATAAGTTCTCAAGCTTCAGATGGTAGGATGGCAAGATTCTTGTCTTGTTCAGAAGTGTGGAGTGTTGATTAACTGTTATTGAAAGGGAAAAAATGAAATTGATCGATATAATGTCTGTGTCTCATTTTGCAGTGTTTTGTTTTCCCCTTCAGGTTAAAAAACCAGAAACCAGCAGTCGTCACAACAGTTGACAAGAAAATACCGAATGGCATCTTGGAAGAACAAGGTAATGTAGTAAAATTGCACATTAAGAGAAGCTGCAGGCGCATTGTAGGTAGCGTGACAAGATGGCTGTTAAAAGATGCAAATATAAGTCTGTCATATTTAGACTTTGAGCTCAGAAGAAAGAAAGAAAGTCAAAGCCGACAGAGGGGAGGGAGGTATTACGTTTTTATATTTCTGTCTATATGTGAAAGTAGTCCCACCAGTTCTTGTGGTGGCTTGAAACTTCCTGTGGTTGACATGAAGTTTGAAAACAAGCTGGTTTCATGAACAGTTGCATCGACTTTGAGGCTGCCTGTGAAGTTAGGCGATGCAAAGATCAGAGCTGCTCTTACAGCAGCTTTCAGCTCTGCTGTTTTAAAAAATTGAGCTGATTTGTGTGACGTTTGATAACACTTATCGGACCGTGCAGGAAGCTGTTCATGATGAGGATTTGTAAATGTTCTTTAGGAAGCATTTTCTTATCTAGGAATGAAATGAGCAGAGCAGGTTGTGCTCCTGGGAGAGAAAGAACTGAAAAAACCAAGACAACCTTCAGATGGCTGCTGGTTGGAGCAAGAACACATTTGGACTTTAAAACACTTTTAACACTTAAATAAGGCACTTAGCTGTCTTTTTATTTGGACTGCGTCTGTCCATGTGTGAATGATGTGATTTGGTTTGTGTTTTAGAGATTGGCTACAGTTCTGAGTCGTTGTACACCGTTGTACCTCCAGGTCAGGTATAAAGGGTGGCATGTTACTAACACTAACACCCTCTCTGGGTTATTTTCCAGCCTTCGTTTTCTCAAAGCTGTAACTAAATGCCAGGACAAGGTGCTGCGGCTCCTCTCTGGGCTCCTTTTGGTTCCTTAACACCTGCTGATGTTGGGTGATCTGGGAAATCTAGAGATAAAGGAGTAGCACAAAATTGTAGACTGTAGACCTGTTTAGTTTATGCAAAAAGTTTTTAAATTACCTTAGCCGAGTGAGTTGATTTTTATGATTCAGTGATTCCCAACCTCAAGTTTCTATTTATGTGAGAAATTTGCTGATAAATAAGGTGAACTGAGCCTCACTGCCCACAGCAGTATTTTAATGTTTATTTTTGATCCATTTTTAATGATAAGATTAAGATTTTAAGATTATATAAAACCAACAGATAAAATGATTTTCAATAAAGCCATGTTACGAGTTCCCCAGCAGACTGTCAATGACACCCTTCACAAGGAGGATAAGCCACAAAAGCTTATTGCCAAGTCGGCTGACTTACCAGAATCCTCTGTCCAAGCATTCTGATGGAAAGTAGAGTGGAAGGAAAAAGTGCCCAGGCAACAGGAATAACCACAGCTCTAAGACGATTAGAGCTAAAAGAAATTCATAATCAGTGGATATTGGCACAGTAAAAAAAAATTACAATTCCTAGAAATATAATAATCTTTAGGAGCAGCTCTAAGCTTTGATAGTAGACATTTCAATCTATTTTCTTCCTTTTTCTAATTAAGCTTCATAGACTCCCTTAGGTAGTGGGAGTGAACTTGTGTGTGGTCTGAAAAATGTCTACCTAACAAAATTAGTTATAATCTTTCAAGGAATGTCCTTAGGATAAAATGTCTGTTTGAACTTCTGCTGTAAAAGGAAAAAAAAAAGAAGTGATACTTGTTCTCTGACCTAAGAACTAATTTTTGATTACTTCAACATGAAGCACTAAAAAGGTACTTAAAAGAAATTTTAAAACATCCAGCTTTGAAATAAGAAATTCCTGATTTTAGTTAACATACTCTAATTTACAGACAGGTTGGGAACCACTGTTCTAATTCAACCCAATCATTCACACTTTATTTCTTAGAATTGGTTATTTAACATCTCAGAACATATCTTTGATTTTTATTTCTACCTGTGCTACATGATTAGATTTCTTATGACATTTCATTTTTAGCTTCAAATTATTTTTTAAAAAAAGCCACCAATAAAGAGAGATGGTGCCAACTATGTTCCCTCCCCACAGAGCAACAGACGGTGGTCCTTCTGCCCAGGTCCCCCTCTGCCTCAAAGACCTACCTGCCCATCCCAGTGGACCACCTGGAGGAGGAGTACCGGCTCCGCTCAGCTGATGATGGCAAACTCTTCAGGGAGGAGTATAATGTGAGCTTCTCTTTAAATCTTACAAGTTAAATGGTTTAACCTTAAAGTTAAATGGAAAGGTTTAAAGTTAAGAATGTGTGTATTTTCATGTAGGAAATTAAAATAAGTACCATGTGTCATATCGTCCATGACACACACTGATCTCATACTCACCCACACATACGAAAAGTACCTATTTGACTATTTTTGTCTACTGTTGAGGAGTCTGAGTCCGATTCATAGTTCAAGCAACAAAGAATATATGGGTTTTTTTTTAGACAGTTGTAAGAGAAAGAGGAAGTTGAAGTTCTAAGCTAATTTAGCAGAGGAAGTGCCTTCATGCAGCAGACCACTGTTGATTGTGTTGCTGTATAATCTGTCATTTTGCTTTGCAGTCCTTGCCAGGGGGCAATGCACAGGGGACGTATGAAGAGGCAAACAAGGATGAGAACAAGGAGAAGAACAGATACCCCAACATCCTTCCCTGTGAGTGTACTTTCTGTTCTGTAGGAGCTTGCTTTGCTTCTGAGTCAAACTCTGCTTCCTGTTTCTATATACACAAACAAGCGCCATTGTGTCTTTGACACGTTTTTTTTTTTCCGCTCTGACAGATACAGTAAAGCTCCCATTAACCGCTTGCACATGCACTTAGAATGACAGAACAATATTCTAATAGTTTCCTCCATAGCTTTCCTTTCTAACACGTGTGGTTCCTCTTCTGAGAACTTGGGTTTTTATCACTGGTTTTATCACTGCACTGCAGTTATGCCAGCAGCTCTTAAAATTAAAAAATAAATAACTAAGCATGTACAATCAGGTTTAAACCTGTGTAACCCTATGGGGAGAAGAGGTGTTTCTACATTCCTGCATTTTTGGCAACAATAGCAATGTACAAAGAAATAAGTAATGCGGTTTTGCAGCTTTTCTAGTGGAGGAGTTTCAGTGCTTCAAATAGGCTTTAGGTAAAAGTATTCACACACAGTGAGCTTTTTTCATGTATCTAGTTGCAATTTCATGAAAGGTACTTCATTTTTTTCCCTTCTTTAAACCCCCTGCCCCCAAGCTCAGTCAGATCGGTACAATTTGTGACCAGACTCTTTTTAAGTCTTGACCCAGATTCCCAATCGGTTTAGGTCTGAACTTTAACTTGGCCATCCTGACACATTAATCCTCCATCCATCCATTGGTCTCCCTCAATTACCCTTAGGTATGAGTGTGTGTGTTTTTTTTTGTTACCTTATGATGGGGTGGTCCTGTGCACAACATAGCTCTTTCCGAGAGACTACTGGGTGAAGCACTTTTGCAGCAGTATTAGTTAGACTGTAGAAAAAATAGTTGATTAATTTAACAGTTTTCAGTGAATTTGTCAATGTTGGGATATTGCTCTATAGTCTCACTACTTTAAACTTCTCTACAACTTTCTCCCTACTGTGTTCCTTGGTTGTCATGCTGATGTTTGACTAAACAGACTTGTACTCTAAGATCTAACTAGGCCATTTCTGAAGGAAGGTTGTTGAACTAGATTTTGAGATCAAAGATAAGGGTGCAGTACAATATATGAATGCCACACTCATCAGATCAGCAGTTGTAAGGAGCTTAAAAATCTGTTCCACTTTGTTCCACTTTAGTAATTTCTGTTCTGTGCTTTTCATAATCTGACAAAAAACAGTTGAAAAGGCTGAAACTTTATGGTTTCTGACTCTGTTCCTTTGTTGTGTAATTGTGCAGATATTATAGTATGTAAACAATATTCCGTTTGATGCACTTGTTCACAGGGATCAAATTTAGCGTTTTAGCGGTTTGGTAAGCGTCTCAGGTTTTTTATTTTTATACATTTGTAATTGAATTTAAATAATTTTCAAGTCTGAAACTGCATATCATTCCTCATAATAACAGAAGTACTTTCTTTTTACAGTAACTGTATATTTTGAATAATAATAATAATACAAATCCCTCTAAAGTCTTGGCTAAGAGGTACAGCAGGATAATTGCACAGTTTTAAGATGCTTCTCAGCTATTTGATTCTCAAAAATGCAAACAAAGCTAAATACTACTACAGCACAAAAATTACTCAGCCACCTAAAACCACCTCATCTCAGATAATAAGCAAATTTACTACAAATGACAACATACCAATATGGATTGGCCAGGTGTAGAATGCTCAATTTTTTTGCTCAGTCAGACAAATTTTCTTGTTATTGTTCACCTCTTCATGTGTCCAGAAAACAGTATAAAATTTTGTTCAGTGATTCTCTGTCGCAGTTAAAGCCGATGCATTTATCCTGGCTGTAGTTCTCTTCCTTGCCATTTATAGAGTCATAAATTTTAGGTGAGTGTTCGGCTATTTCTATCCAAACACCGTCATTGTCATAGTTTTGGTTTTGTGTTCAAAACTAGTCCTTCAATGTGTAATATTAGCTACAGTAAAAATGTTATCCTTAGGTTAAAAATGCGCAAAAATTGAAAAGCGGTGCCTGCAATGTACTGGCGACCTGTCCAGGGTGAACCCTGCCTCTCGCCCGAAACGTTCACTTGATATAGGAACCGGCATCCCTCCCGACCCCACTAGGGACGAGGGTGTAAGAAAATGGATGGATGGCTGAAAAGAGGTGCATTGTGGAGGGATAAGGCCTTTAATCTGCTAAAAACTGACAGTGAGGCTAATGTCATTACTATGCCTTCCTATTCCGCTCGATTCAAATTTCACTTCAAAGCACAGTCTAGGCTTTCTTCTCCCACTGACTTGGATTTCACCAGTAGAATTTCTACCAAGCCAATGAGAAAACTGAAGGACAAGGTGTCTACCTGAAGTGTTAGCAATGGCAGCAGAGGAAGTGGATGAAGTCATTCAGTCTGTTCCCAACATGCTTCCAATACCTGGCCAGAAGTGCAGAACAAGGACCAGAATCAATCAGTCAAATTTTATTTGTATAGCACATTACAGCAGCAAGGCATTTATAAGTGCTTTACATAATTAAAATAAAAACAGCATGTGACAGTGAATAAACAGTTAAAGACAAAGAGAATTTTTAAAAGGAAAAAGATTAAAAAATATAAAAACATTAAAACCTGCACACCTTGTAGGACTTCAGTTAAACGTCTCACATCTCAGAGTTTTAGTAAAATGCATTGATTCATTTAACTGGGACGTTTTCTGGGGGGGCTTTACATAGACAGTTTGAAAGAGAAATAAAAAGAAGTTAATAAATACATGAAAAGTAAAGGTAAAAACATTAAAAACATTGAAGACATCAAAACCCGCACTCTAACCCTAATTTAGCCATAAGCAACTCTAAACAGGATGGTTTTAAGTTGAGATTTAAAGGCACCCAGTGTTTCAGCTGTTTTACAGTTTTCTGGAAGTTTGTTCCAAATTTGTG